>CAVNYN010275200.1:0-10991 GCA_963692815.1 Nyctanthes arbor-tristis | reverse complement strand
ACCTCAGGGCAGATAGACTTATTATAAGAACTGCTGGATTCCCAGGATCAACTTTCCCTTCTTGAAGTTGTTTTTCACAAAGCACTTCTTTCCAAGATGACCCAAAAGCAATCTTGATATGGTGACCCAAGTTGCCAATATCATTAGCAGGAGAACCAAGGATGCACGTGTCTGCTTGAAGAAAAATAAGTAGTTGCAACTATAAGTTAACTTCTGATTAGTACAAAAACAAGATGAAGGCGTTATAGAGAAAATTGTTAACATTTTTATTAATCCAGACTAAAGGTAATCAATCAGCATTCATTCACACAACAAAAAACCAAGCCAGATTCCCAAGAGGGTAAATACCGTTTGTCTCGGTGGATTCGCCAACCATATTTTGTTCAAGACCTAGAATGTAGTAAATTGGAAAGATATTTAGTGATATTCATGGATTCCATTAAGTTTTCCATTTGACTGACAACTGTAGACTATGTTAGGAGGCATAATAACATGCCTACGTGCAGGCAAAATAAAATTTCTGTGTAATGGGAATAGCAAAAAAGGATGATGTGATGATGTTTATTATTATTATTGTTGTTGTTATTATTATTATTATTATTATTATTATTATTATTATTATTTTGGCACACCCAAAAAATTTCTTTACCACTTAGGCCATCCCCCAACCCTTGTACTCTATTTTACAGCACGAGTACTCTAAAATAAAATACATCATACTCTATTTTAAAAAAAAAATCTTCACCCCACATAGTCTATATCTTCTCCATAACCATTTTTTCTATTTTTCTTTAATATCCAACTATTAACATATTTGTAAAAATAAATAATTACGTACTATATTAGTAACCGAACGTAATTAAAGAGACATTTATGTAACTTGCAAGTGCCCAAGAATACCACTAAATTAAAACAACGAAACCAACACAAAAAACTAAAATGAGGGGAAAAAAATTCAAAGCAACCACATGTGAAATCAACAAGAATCATACAAAATAAAATTGTGTAAAAAAAGAAAAAGAAAAAACAAAAGAAGCAAACAGAAAAAAAATATATGTGTAAAAGACAAACGTAAAAAAATATAGAAGAAATGGCATTTCCGTAAATGCCATTTAATTTGCAGCAGCTACAGTGGAGCGCCATATTAGATGCTGCTATTTTACCGTGCGCTTTAGGTGGGGTTTTGTGCGCCACTCCATTTTGGAGTACAATTGGGAGTGCCATAACACAGTGAAAATTCCACCAGCAAACTAGAACTTTCAGTCTCAAGAAACAGCCTAATGTTTATTCATCATGTTAGTTAAGCCTTGATTTTTTCTAGTATAATTTTCTATTACTTCTATTGAAGTATATATGGCAGTTAGTAGTTCCGAAACCAAGCGTCTCAAGCTCGAATTAACCACAGTTTTCGTTCAACGCTTTGGTCAGAAAATAAAAATTCCAACAAAAGTATGCATAAAAGATATTTCTAGTTCAATGTCACTCATATACATAAAACCGTGTATGTCTTTTCTGAGGGAAAACATAAAGGAATACCATTAAGGGATTCGAGTTCCAGGGACGAAAGCTGAACGCCGTTGGCAGATTGATACTGGTGAATGAAAAAACTCAACTGCTGCGAAGCTGTTTCTGGTCGAACATCGTCATTTCCATCATTTTTTGCTTCTCCGCTGGTTTCATTGACGAGCTTTTCGCTGATTTTGCTGCTATCAATCAACGCATTCCCACCGATATTCTTCTTGCTTTTCTTCTTCTCCTCCTTGGATTTGGGTTTACTAATTTTTTTTCGCTTTGGTTCGAGAGGCAATTGCTGCTTTTTTCGCTTTGTGGGTGGAGTAGAAGAGCGTTTTGCCGCCATTTTTTGCGTCCGAGATCTGCTTTGTGAAATTCCAGCTGCTCTAGGTTTAGGAATTTAGGACGCAAAAAGAGCGTAAATTTCGATTAAATTAGAGAAAGGTCCTTGAGGTCCGTTCAAAAAGGAGAAAGGTCCTTCAGGTTAGTGACAATTACCAATTGCAATCCAATGCCGATATTTCACAATGGTGAAAAGGTAATGACAATTTGGACTAAAATGTAATATTAAAAAATTTTGAAGATGGAATAACATCCGTTTATCCGTTTTTTTTTCCCATAAGGAAGGGAAATTGATTACTGTTGATAATTATAAAAATTACAGTCATACATATTAGAAAATATAAAATTTATTGTTGTTCAAGACCGATAGTGTTGTAGCAGGTACATTGACTAGTATCACAAGTATCCACCCCTTTAGATTGTAGAACTTGCGGTGGTAAGTTGGCAACTAATATATGGTGACACTTATACAATATAAATCCGAACACTAACATCTTTTCTTGTAAAAAAGAATTGTTCACTATTTAAATGACTAGTAGGCTTGATATAGATAGAAATATGATTAAAAAAATCATGATTTTTCAAAAACAAAAGTAAAATTGTCTTCAAGATCAAAAGAAAAAAAGACTTATTGAGAAGAAAATAAAGTGGACTATATAAAAAATGCGTAAGTACAATAAAATGGTTGGAAGTGTAAATTGCTCTTCAAGCTTTGCAAAACGATTGGTTCCCAATTTTATTGCAACTTCTATACTAGGATTATAAACAGGGAAGGAGTGAGGGACAGAAATCCATTAAATCAATTCTTTTAAACATTCATTATTTATCATAATAAAATTTGAAAAAGGGTTAATTTCACAAGAAGTCCCCTACCTTTGAGTTAAGAATTGGTTAGGTCTTCAATTTTTTTAAGACTCTCCTGGGCCCCTAACTTTTCATAAATAAGCACGATATGTTCTTTTTGTTATTATTCATTTAATTTCAACAAAATGACAATTATACCCTCTAATTTTTGAATTTTTTTTTAAAAGCTTAAAGATAAATAGATAATAAAAAAAGGAAAAACAAAACCCACTCCAACCCATACCAATTGCCCCTGAAATGCTAGCTGCCATTTCTGGAAGCACTTAGCTACTATAAATGGTAGTCAAAATTTTTTTGGAGGAGGGATTCCCCCAATTGCAAAAACCCCCTTTTTTTGCTGCCATGTCAAAAATGACGACACATTAGCTGCCGTTTTTGGCAACACTTGGCCGTTTCGACAGCCAAAATGGGTAGATGAATTCCCCCATTGGCTGCCAAAAATGGCCGCATTTATTTTCGATAACAGATGCTGGGGGATTCATCTCTCTTTTTGGCTGCCGTTTTCAGTGGCCGATCATAGGACGGGACGGAAGGGTGGGTTAGGATTTTTTCTTTTTTTTTTTAATTATTTTTAAGCTTTTTTAAAAAAAGTTAAAAGGTTATAGGGTATAACAGTCTTTTTTTGAAAAATTAAAAGAATAGTGACAAAAAAGACCTATTATGCACATTTATAAAAGCTATGGGACCTAGGAGAATCTTAAAAAAGCCTGGAGATCTAACTGATTCTTAACTTAAAGGTTGAGAACTTCTTGTGAAATTAACCCTTTTAAAAATTATGTCACAAATTCTCATAATATGTTTTAACCACATATTTTCTTCAAAAAAATTTACTGTTCACAAAATCAGTTATTAAAAAAAAAAAAAAAACCATCTACCCACATTATAACATCTTATTTGAAAATTGAGAATCAAAACAATCCATTCTAAAAGAAACGGATTAACTTATTACAGGGGATATGGATTAGCCACCAATCGTGCAAGTTTCATTTTACCATTTCTAAGAGGAAAACCGCGTAAGCAAAACCCAGCGGCCAGCAAAACAAAATACACTGTCACTGAGAAGACGCTCCAAACCCCCTCCCCCCTCTTTGTTTTCTATTTGATGGCTTCACCAGCAACGAGATTTGTCTTCGCGCTTCTCACATTTGTCACGTTTGGAATGATGATAGGTATTTACTTTTCTCCAATATGCATGCTTCATGGGTTGGTATAGCTATGTGTGTGTATGGTGTGATTTGAATTTGTGAAAGGTTTATTAGTTTTTGGCCCTTAATTGGGGGGGTGGGGGCACTTTTCTACACTTCAAATTCGTTATTCACTTTGATCAGTTCAATGATTGGCTTAGCTGAATTTTGCTTTTCTTTTGTGGCATTGTTTTTACGAAAATAAGAGTACATTAATGGGAAAGAAAAGGGGTTGTTTATAAATCTCAAAACAGGTCATTTGAATCTGTGAAAAACTGAGTAGTTCTAACGCACAATTGACTGTTGATTGGTCACTAAGAATTTGCTGGTACCAATTTACAAGTTCGAGATCAAGTCCCAATTAATGAAAGGGATTTTTTATAGCTTTAAAGGAATAAATAAAAACGATTAAAAGAATTAATAGATAGAAATAATGGTATCATTTGGTAGAATCTAATTAAAGAAGTTTTGGTCTAGCCTTTCCGTTATGATTACTGGGAAAGCTACTCTGAGAGATTGACTGAAGTTTATCAGTTTTCATTACAATAGTTGCTCTATTTTGTTGCATTAACCAAAATGTTTGTTTACCTTTCAAAGGTGGTTATAAAAAAGTTTAAAAAGAAATAAAAGGGGGAGAGGGAGAGACTCTTAAGAGAAACAGCTCTTTTATCGTCACGCATAGTCCAACTTCTTGCCCAAAGTTTGTACAAAGTTGATTACTTTTGCTGATCTGAAAGATCAGAGGGATGTTAACAACTGATTATAACATGTGGACTATTTCACGTTGATTTGCCTTCTTTACCTTCGGATTCTGATTTTCGTCAAACTAAGTATTTGTGTTCTTGATTTGGTTGGGTTTGTCTCTGAGTAATAGATTATCTAATGCTGGAATCTACTTTAAATATACACTGGCCAGGGGCTTTGTTACAACTAGCATATATTCGAAGGTTGGAAGATTCATATGGTATGTTTATTTATCACTACCCTCAAGATTTATTTTTATGGAAAAACTGCTCTTTGACTTATTTTGTTTTATATTGTAGCTGTTATGTTATTATCTTTCTTTGTTCTTTGATGCTTTCAGACCATTGAATTCTTTTACGGTTTATGGCAAGTTTTTTCTAGTAATTACTGATTGAAGTTAAAACTTAAAAGTCTCAGTCCTTGCTTGTATGCGGTATTTAAAATGATGCAAAGTTATTATAGACTCTAATTCTCAAGCTTAGGCGTACTGTTTAGACTCTTGGAGATTACTTTTGTTTCAACAAGAAATACAATAACTTAAGATTTTACAATTCTGATGTTTCTTTTTCAGAATGACTAGAGTGCCAGTTTCTTTACAATTTAGTGTGAAACCATTTTCAACTTTAAAACAAACCTACCAACTGTGTTGTCTCTCTTGTATGAATACCTAAACCTTTATTGCTGAGGTTGCTGGAATTTACTTTGAAAATATGCTAGTCACAGCTTGGCAACTGGCATAAACACCTCATAAATCCTTAGTTTTTGTCCTGATAGTAATTCCACAGAAACATCAATTATTAATGTAATTGCAGTTCAAGGCCACCAACACTACCTTCTTTGTACCAGGTTCAAGCTGTTGCTTTATTCTCCATGTTTATCCTGTAAGCTCATAATCCAACTGACTTCATTCAATACCTTGAATACTTAGTCACTAAGTGAGCTGGAAATTATTCTTGCTTCTGTATTATTCACTGTGTAATTATAGGCTTCAGAAGCTTATAAATCCTTAGCTTTCATATCCTAGTTGACCAGATAGTCATTCTAGAGAAACAACAATTATTAATTTACACTACACTTTTCAGGAAGTCTGCAAGCTGCTGTTTAAACTTACATGTAAATTCGGTTCTGTAAACTTCTAACCATTTGACATCAGTCAATCTATTGAAGTTGCATACAAATTATTTCTACATTCCAATTTGTTTGAATGCCATTTTAGGTGGATGTATTCAGCTTCAGTTATATATTTTCATGTTGAACTTTTGTTGCATATTTTACCTGTATATTTGGATTTCTGTACCGAATCTCCAAACACATCTAATAGCTTGCTCAGTCAGAACTCTAACTTCAGTCACTTTAGAACTGTGTAAGAGACTAAAAGTGCATCTGTATATTCTTTGTTTTTGCTCGTTTGGGCGACTTGAGGATATTGCACAGAGGTAAATACTGATTTTATGTTGACGCTCACAATGGGATATGTTTTATGCTCTGCATGTGCGGTTTTCATACTCAGGGTCTGCACTGTGAACCCACTAGCATAATAAGATCCCCCCCCCCTCCAAAAAAAAACAAAAAAAGGTAAAATAAAATAATAATAATAAAAATAGAAGTTCTGCAGAAAGATATTCTAATGAAATGACCCTTCCTGAAAATTTGATGCGTAGGGACGGAATCTTCCTTGAGAAGATTAACTGAAACTCGGAGTGGAGGTGGTCTTCAACTTACTCAAGGTATTCTTAAAGTAAACTTAATGCCAAAGTACAAACAGTTTTTTCTTTTTCTGCATATATTTATCTACATCATGGGTTCTGATGCATTTTGTATTCGCTTTTCTAGGCTTTTCTCATTGGGAGGACAGAGAAGCCTCTATTTTGCGTCTTGGATATGTATGTTCCCTCTGTTGTCAGTCTCTAATTACCTGTTGCTCTATTACTGACAATCCGTTTATTTGAACAAAGTGACAACAAAATTTGATGTCAATTAACCCTAATATGAGAACCCTGAATGAATGAGCTTATCTTACTTGATAAGGCTCCACCGTCTTATTATGATTCATCATGATGCAAAAATTTGTTTTATTGTGTAATTCATTCATTTTCTGATGCAGGTCAAACCTGAAGTAATTAGCTGGTCACCACGAATAATTGTGTTTCATAACTTCTTAAGTACTGAGGTGGGTCAGTTTAATCCTATGTTTTCTTCAGTGACATGATTTATGTGATCCATAGTTCATGAATCCAATAGATATGTATTTCTGGGCTTGCATTAGTTTTGTCTACAGTGCTCCTAAATTTATGTTAAATATTGAGCATGCCTTTTGATAAAGTATATTAAAATATACTTTACAGTTTCTCCTTACTATAGTTTCAAAATGTGAGATCTATTTAAAACATCAATCTTTCTGGTGAGTGGTCATCCTGTTGCAGAGGACGACCAGTGAGAGCTACGAACAGCACGAGAGCAGAAGATACTGGAGCTGCCCACTTTATAGGATTTTACATTCAAATATGCTAGATGTTTCAATAGAACTGAGATAATTCCATCCATTTCTAATGAACTTATTTTACTAATATACTATCATGATTTGAGCAATATTAGCACTATTGTTTGGTTTTCTTGCTTCCTCTTCACTTGACTAGATCCCTGACAGCTTTATTTTCGTCCTTATGCTTTTATTTTCAATCTTTTTCTTTCTGGATTATCTGAGCATGTTTATTATGTTTACGTGCTTAGGTGGATGTTCCAAGGGGAAAAAAGGACCAAATAACAAAAGATAAATAAAAAAAAATAAAAAACAAAGAAAAGGGGGAAAAAGATTAAGGATGAAGATTTGCTCTAGCATATCGCTGTTGAATTTAAGTGGGGTTTTGCAGTTATGTTAATTGCTCATTTAAGTTGGAGTGCTATTGCTTTGTGAATACAACTAACAGTGGGAAAACATTTTCTAATTCACAGGAATGTGATTATCTTAGATCAATTGCCAAACCTCGCCTGCAGATTTCTACAGTTGTGGATACAAGAACTGGAAAGGTGGAAGTACAGAGCAAACATTTTAGTCTACTTCAGTGGCTTGTTATTTTCCTTAAATTTATTTATTTTATTTTTATTATTCTTAAATCTCTTCGGTAGGAATCATATTTTTACGCCATTGATGTTAGCATTTATGCTCGACATTCAATTTATCTGGAAAACTGGATCTACTCGATCAGGACTTAGAAATCCTGCATATCTTTACTGGTTCATACAACACAAATAGTTCCTCTTCTCTATCCGGAATTACTTGCTCAATTAAATGCATTATGTTTGTATTAATTGTGCCTCCCAACAGTGATGTACAGTAGTTTCTTGTGCTGTGATTTTGATGAATTTTGGCATATTTTGCCTTTTTCTCCAATGACCTGCAACAGTCTTCTAATAACACTTAGCCGTCAGTTGATGAAGCTCAAAAGCCTGCTAAAAAGCTATGTCAAAGTTGACACTTATTTTCTTTAACACATACATCCAATAAAATAATTTTGTACGTAGAGCCATAATCCTTCCCTACTTTTTTCACTGTACTTGCTCCAAATTAGTTAGTTATAGAAAGAGCTTTAACATGCGGGGCTTGATATCTTTGTTAGCTAGTAACTCATGAATATACTAAAAATGGTTCTGCATTTCAGTTCTTATGGATCCATAATGTTGTTTGATGGTTGTGCTTTTTATTATTTCTTTTTCTGCTTACCAAATTTTATTTGCTTTGACATTTGTTGTGATCCCAATTACAAAATTTCAGTGAATTCCTCACATGTACTTGGGGCTTATTATATAATATATCAGGGTATCAAGAGTGATGTAAGAACAAGCTCTGGTATGTTTCTTAGGAATGAAGAAAGGCAATACCCTCTGATACAGGTTTAACTTCCAGCTCTGTACTAATGCGTTTTAGCATTTTGTGTGCATGAACATTTGTCTTGAGGATTCGTGCATTCTAGTTTGTTCTTTTCATTTTGACTCCCCCCTTTTCTTTTTTTGATTGAAGTTATGCATGCTCATGCTTTTATGACTCACTGCAAACCATTTTTTTTATCGGCAATAGGACTTATGGTTTTGGTGTTTATTCTCTATCAGGCAATTGAGAAAAGAATATCTGTCTTTTCTCAAATACCGATAGAAAATGGGGAGCTTATACAAATATTGAGGTGGGTGTATTTCTTATGCTCGATGCATTTTCCCATATCAAACAAAAGGCTGATTGGTTTTGTTATCAAGGCTAATATCTGCTGCAGCACAGGTACGAAAAAAACCAGTTTTACAGACCCCATCACGACTATTTTTCTGATACGGTGAGCTTTCTCTCTAAATTCCTATAGTGATCATCAGCTCAATTGCATCCCTTTCATTCTCTTAGCTCTTGCCAATCTTTAGAGGCTGTCACGTATTGGAAAGAATGCTTTCTTGTGCAGTTTAATGTGAAACGGGGTGGTCAACGAGTGGCAACGATGCTCATGTATTTGAGTGACAATGTTGAGGGAGGAGAAACATTCTTCCCACAGGTAGCTATATTCCGGATTATTAGCCAGTGTTTTCATGTTTAGTTAAAGTTTTTATCCATTGCTATGTTGAACTAATTTATTAGTTGATGTAAACAATTGTATGAATGTTTTAGCATTTTGCTGGGACTTACAATTGATAAACTAACATCTGGCATGCAATGGGTTATCTGATTGGCGCTGAACTTGAACGGGGGATATTTAAACTGAGAACTAACTTGAACTAAAATCTGACTTACAAAGGGTTACCTGATAGACAATGAACGAGTCTGGGAGCTGTGAACTAGTTTCAGTAGGTTATGATTCCTAATAAACCTATATAAAGTATTGAGTTCATTTTAAGTGAAAAATGGACACCTGCTAACTAAAACAAGGAACTGAATGTACTTTGGTATGAAGTACTAGACAAGACTAAAAAGTACAGTGAAATAGATTTCAGATTCTTTTACTTCTAAGTAGTCCTGTTTAACATAGGTAAAATCTGCCAGACAAACATGTGTTCTTGATACATCATGTACGGAAATATTACATACGGCTTTTTTTTTTTTTTTTTTGGGGGGGGGGGGGTTGGTTGAGGGATTTAGGATGATAAACATCTTTTGCTAACTTATAAGGATGGCTTTTTATGTATAGACTTTATTCTAGATTCTGTGATTTAAGTGTCTGTGGAAAGCATGAATAGAGAAACTGTTATATCTGCCTGAGTTCTATAGTTGCTTGTTTATGCAGCACCGTCGACTGTCACAATGAATACCTATGCACCTATTATTATTATTATTATCATCATCATCAATATCATCTTCGGTCAAATAATTCCCAAGTTGACAATTGTATATCTGAAAAGTACTCATGAACATACTACGACTTTAACTTTCATTGGTCTAGTTGTAATATTTCAACTGCCTCTCTTTTCATGATTATCTTTGATTTGTCATTTCCCATTTAAAATGCTCATGCATATACTGCTATAGGTACATTCATTGGTCTGATTGTTATATTTCAGCTGCCTTTCCTTCTATGATTTTCATTTGATTTGTCAATTCCCATTGTTATTAGGCTGGATCTGGCGAATGTAGCTGTGGTGGGAAAATGGTTAAAGGATTGTGTGTGAAACCTAATAAAGGAGATGCTGTACTTTTCTGGAGCATGGTTTGTTTCCTACCCTGAGTTATATAGATTCACCAGTCACAATTACTTGATATTATATAATAATAATGTAACTAAAATCAATGATCTATGAATTGATATCTAGCAATTTAGAATGTTTATATGCACTAACTATTCTTGATCTTTTACACTGATATTCAGTTTTTAAGTTTCTTGGCATCCATCTGATTACCAGTTTAGAATTGTTTCACTTCTTTTGACAAAAGTAATATAAGGTAGAAGATGAAATCTAAAGGCAAATAGACCTGAGCAGTCTTTCGAAATTGAATGTTTCCTACGAAACATGCAAGTGAATGCTTGATCATGCTGATTGATTGGACTAAGAAAATATGGGCCTTCGTTTTTGCAGAAATGGATTATAGGTTATTAAGCACAGATGAAACAGTTTGCAGAAGGTGGTGTATTATTTGGTCTCGCTTCCAGCCTTTGTAATTGAAGTAGCCAACATGGAATTACCCTCAATAAATGTAACATTCTCAATCATGTTTTCTTAAGTCGTGTTACGAGAAACTGTTGGTGGCCGTTGAAAGCATAATTTGAATAGTTAGGTCTGTTTTTCTCTCACATCTCAAGCTTTTAGATTAGTTGATCTAGCCATGTGCCAGAATAGACTGAGGTCCAAGGTTTAATGCTTGCTGCCACCCATTCA
>CAVNYN010275198.1:0-18008 GCA_963692815.1 Nyctanthes arbor-tristis | reverse complement strand
CTCAAAGGTTCGAGTGCCGGCGAACTCGACGGAGGGTGGAGGCTCGTTGGCTAGTGTTTTGTGGTCCTTGGGTCGAGACTCAAGGGAGCCGAGGAGGTCGGCAGGCTAGGAGGGCAATGGCTGCGGTTTTTGGCTCGGTGGATAGGCAGCAGTGGATGCCCTTTTTTTTTGTGTGTGTGAGTTGTATGAATATCTTGCGATTTGCAGGTTGCTTTTCTGCCGTGTGTGTATCCCTGTGTATGTATGTGGGCGTATTTGTAGTATGAGCAGGGAGATGAGTCCCAATGTGAGTGGAATTGAGAGTTTGGGAGGGATTCTGATTTCTTGTTGCAACAGGGCACTAAGTTGGGGATAAGGAGGTAGTCTTAGTTAGAGTTAATCTTTTCTTATCGTTACAGAAGCTAAACCAAATTAAATTAAAGTTAGATGTTGAATACTTCCCAAGATACCTGTAGAAATTCCCATACATGAAGCATTCAGTCAACTAAACAGTTCTCGATGGAAGTTTTTTATGAATGGTTTAATAGAATTTAGTCCTTTTATTGTCAATCCTTCCTACACTTGCACCTTATAAAACCATGACTTATTATGGTCAATCCTGCCCACACGCCTTTTTTGATCTCTGAAATTCACTGCTAATTAACTTGTGTTTATTGGTTAGTTACTTTTGATTTAAAAGAGAGAGTTTGAGCATATAACAAAGACACGCCATAGGCAATTTCAAGACCCCTGACTACCTCTGTCTAACTACCACCACCAGCTACCACTTCTGCTCTTTACCTAATTTCTTTGTTTCCCCCGAACGGCTCTTAACTACCGCTTTTCTTTTTAGGAATCATTTGGTTAATATTTAGTTGCTTTGGAATGATATGGACACATAACCTTCTTGATAACTTTAAATAGAAGTCTAATGTCATATCTTCCCCTATGATATTGAGTTTGTTTAATTTGTCATTTAGAGTTACAGTAAACTCTATGAATTTGCTTAAGTAGGTTGCTCCTACTGGGGGGAAAAGATTGTGTCTTTGTGCAGCGTTACTATTTAATTTGAATTTTGTTTGAATTTTATCTCTTCTAAATGCATGTTTGACTCCAAGCTCAACTTCATGGATCATTATTCTATGGAATTTGGAAGTCATTAATTTCAAAAAGCTATATTTCTTTCTGTTCACTGTGTGTGCCTCATTGTTTTATGTATTCTGATTGCAATTAATTGTTCTTGCACTGCAAATTTCATGAAGGACAGGAATGGTCTCATAAATCCTTCTGTCTTAAGTAAAAAGGTTCTTTTTCCCTTTTTTTTTTCTCTCTCTCTTTTGGGGAGGGGGTGGAGGGTAAAAGCTTCTTTAGTTTAGGTTTTCTTAGGAAAAATTGGATTCTGTTTACAACTATGGACTCCTTTTGGTCTTTATTGGGTGCTTGACGCCAACTACTCGAGCAAGGTGTCTTGAGAATATCATAATATGATGTGGAGAGAAACATTTAGAGACTTTTAGAAATATATGGCCTTTTGTTTCTTTATTATAGCCACACATATTTTCCAATAGGTGGAAAGGTTCCTGCTACGTACCTTTACAAATGGTGGGTTGGTGCAAGTTCTTTGTTACTATAGAGAATTGTCAAAACAAGCCATAGATGAAAACCAATATCGATCCTAACAATATATATATATACATGGCTTGTTGCAATAACAACTGTTCATCCAATTTTGGTACAAATTTTGCCGCACAAAGTAATCTTGGACGACATTTTCTTGAATATTGTCAATTTTATTCTTCTATGGTTTTCATTCCGATCCATCCATTCATTTTTCATTTGTAACGAAGCTTACACCCCCTTCCAAATTTTCAGCTATTAGTCATACCTTGTTTCTTCTTGCATGCCATACTTGTTTCTTCTTTCCCATTCATGACCTACATTATTGAGTCTCCTTTTGCTTTCTTTTTCTTTATGAAAATTTTGGGTTCCCCTTATTTCTTTCACCACTGTACATTTTCCCCTATCCACTCCCGATATAGGCTTACATCCGGCGGCAAGAGAAGTGACTAGGGAATGAAAGGAGAATCTGGTAAATAAGGATGAACCTTTGAAAACCTAAAGAAAAAAGGGCATTTTTTGCTTACTGTCAATTTGTTGCTTCAAAAATTTAAACCGCAAAGGCCCTTGTCTGCTTTGTTATTTACGCTTTTAACTGCCATTTTTTTATTTTCTAACATATCTAGAGCCTACTCACAACAAGTGGAGTTTCCAGGTTGAATTGTTTTCGGTATTTTTTTTCCTTTTCTTAATTTTGAATAGACGGGTTCTTTCATTTTTTTCCCTTTAATTTTATTGATTATTCTGCATCATTTATTAAGTTCTGCTTTTTTTTTTTTTTATGAACAATGGGTTTATTATCTGGGATGTTAACAAGCATTATTAAATTTTTTACCACGAATCGGAAGTGCATTTTGCATGACAAGGTTCCTTTATGTTGGAAATGTTTTAGCCATTTTCATCGATCTTGTTAGGTGTATGTTGGTTATTTGCGTTGGTTATTTGTGACGCATCTTATCATGATCATTTGGTTTTTTCCTTCTTTAGGTGGAATGGAATATGCCACTGTGTAAGTAGTACTTTCCCTTTAAATTAATTAAGACTAACCATTATTGGGAGATACTTAATGTGGAGATATTTAAGCATGTAAAACATTAATGACATCTTTTCCGGTAGTTCATCGTCTTCTCTCTATGACTGGTGAGGTCTGTGCTATGTTGAGGGGTAAAGCACATGTTTACGCATTCATTGTTCTGATTTCAGCGGCGACAACCCCTAGAGTCGGTCTGAGATGGTAGATCAAGCTCCTACGCTAATAGCTTCGTAAAGTTACAAGTTATTTGCATATTTTCATATTGATGCTACTTTTTCGATACATACCTTGATGCAGCTGGAGTGAAGAGTTCCAAAGTTTATATTATCAACAAAGTCATGATATTCTTAATGCGTCTGCTTAGTGATAAAGCATACTTGCATATATATATATATATATATACACACACACACACACACACTCACATATATATATATATTAGTTATTTAATATCTACTGTGGCTAGAATTGAAATAAGCAAATCTTCTTATTTTATTTTAGGTTGCAAGAATTCTACATTTTTAATTTGTTTTATCACATATTGCCGACATTATAATTAGGTAATATTATGAACTATAGAAGTTTAAACCATCATATATGTGATGTTGTTTTCTGTGTAGTATCCTCATATATTTGGCATTTCTTATAAGACAAGATTTATAATAAAGGCTGGAACTATAATATATTAACAAGAGCGTTTCAAAGGAGAAGTATCTTTAGTAGTGGTCTAAATTGTGCTAACCACAAATACATGAGGTATTCTGTTACTTTTTCTTCATATCAAAACATCTCATGATGAGGCCAAGGAGAATCCTCCTTTGTTTTTCCTTGGAATTAATATCCGGTTATGTGTTTATGTTCCTTTTTTTTTTTTTTTTTTTTTGGCTCCCAACCCCTTGGCACTTTGTTTTCTACTTATCTAACTTCTTTCACACTTAGTTCCTCCCAATTCTCCCAATTTTTTCATTTGCAAGATACACTTTTTTCTGCCAAAAACTTTCCCATTTTTAGAAGAATCTTTCAGTTATAGACAGTCATTCACGATTCTAAAATTTCAATTGCTATTTACCTATTCATTACGAAAGACTGGTTTGTGATATCTTATGGATTTGAGATGTCATTTATGTTTGGAGCCTTCTCTGCTGAAAATTTTTAAATTAACTTTTAATTGATTTTGGATATGTATTCTTCTGCACCCTTTTTCATTTGATTAAAAGTTTAAACCATGTCTCAATTTATTAAATGAATGTGATTAATTAGATGAGCAGTCTTTGAGTTTAGCCGGGAAGGAATCAATTCGAATTGAATTGTGAACTTCAGTTTTGTTCACCTTCAACCTCAAGTGATGACATTTCCAAATTACATTCGAAGGCTGTATCTTTAGTAACCTATTATAAGGTGTTTTGGACTCTCATTATAATGAGGACTAAACCTTGGAGCGTTGACGTAAAAAATAGCAATTATTGCAAAAGTAAGAAAATGGGCTCAGTTTCATTGTGCCAAAAATATGCCTTTAGCTCTGGTTCGCTTTGTTTTCATGAGAACCGATCATAGAATTGACAACCTAACATAGTTGGAGGGTAATATGAAGAAGTATTTGTTTAATAAGTAATTGAAAATGGTAGGAAATCGTTAAAAACGATTATAACAAGAAATTACAAGCGAATAGTTATAAGTAAAATAAGGCAACGATGCCAAACTAACGATTAAAGGTAGCAAGCGATTGACATTAACGGAAACCCATCCCTATAAATACTCCACCATAATTCAAATTTAGGGATGATTTATTCATTCACATTTTTTCACTTGAAACCCGATAAGCTCTGCTTCTCTTAACAAAGCTAAAGGTCAAGAGATTCAACCCAAACAATTGTGATTCAAACTTACATTTGAATCATTGGCGCCGTCTGTGGGAATCGAAGTTGATTCTTACGAAATTCCACCAAATTTTTTCGTTCAAATCATGGGAATTGATCTCGGGGAGTGAAGACAGTTCTCGCGAACTTCTTGAAAATTCTCATCTGATTTGATCGATTTCGGAAAGCGAGGATAATCCCTAAGAGTTTTCCTCATAATTTCCATTTGAACTAACGAACATTAGCATTCAAATTAGCACAATGCCCCCTAAATCGAAAATCTCAAAGGCGGAAAAGCTAAAAAATGTCCTCCAAGATAAGGAGATCACAACTGGTGATAGCCACCCTATACCGGCACCGCCCGCTGCTTCCCATGTAGTTGCCACTCAGGAGGGTAATATTCAGGAGAAATTTAACTAGATGCAGCAACAGCTGAATGCAGTAATGGCTATGCTTTCACAGCGGCCGCGGGTAACTTCCTCGCCTACGTAGTCGAATCCATTCCCTGAACCTACTATAACATTACTACAGTCAGATGTGTTTTCTGATAAGGTTCTGATCCAGAAAATTGAAAAAGTCTTAGTTAAACGCAAGGCGCAATCAAGGCCAGTTGTGATGAGAGAGGACCTTTTCTCAGAGATAATACGAACCATTAAGTTGCTGGACAAATTCCGTGAGCTGGCAGAGGAGTAAGACGGTACCACAGATCCCATAGATCACTTGAGGACGTATCAGGATCGAGTGAACTTGTATGGGTGGCTAGATGCCATAGCACGCCATGCATTTCCTCTAACATTGAAGAAAGATGCTCATGAATGGTTTGACACGTTTCTGCCAAAATCTATTGAGAGCTTTGCAGAGTTAGCCAATCGATTCGCCATCTGGTTTTCTAGTAGTGCACGGAGGAAGAAAACTGCATTAGCATTGATGCAGCTAACCCAAGAGAAAGGTGAATCGTTGAGAAAGTATATCTCACGGTTTAATCGCACTACGCTGGGGATAAAATATTTGCAGATGCCCGGCATTGTTTCAACCCTGTTGACTGGTTTACAAAATCAGAGCTTCCGTGTTATCATTTCTAAGAAGCCACCGGTAACCATGGTGGAACTGCTACGAAGGGCAGATTTTCATATCGACCAAGAAGAAGTTTTGTTTGCTTCGGCGCGGTTTGACACGAGCCTGTTATTTAGAGAAAGCGTAAAGCAGAGGAGGATACTCAGGTTGGGCAACAAGGTTTCTGGATGCCTAGAACTGATTTTATTTAAGATCATTGCGTTTGCAGATTCCATGGGCCGTATACCACACCTACTCATCATAGAGACCGGTTGCAGAGACATCATGCCTACGGATTAGCTATAGAAGCTGTGGAAACAATGAGTAGAGTTGGAGATGCTTCGAAAAGGAGGGATTACATCAGACAGTCTTGGGCGATAATGCAATGTTTACCTCTAGAAGCGATTCGTTGGCCACAAAAGCTGATGTCTAGGCCTAAAAGGCGGGATAAAGCCAAGTTCTTCCAGTTTCACAAGGAGTATGGCCATCACACAGAGGATTGTTATCAATTAAGGAGAGAGGTTGACAGACTGGTAAAGGAAGGGAAAATGCCTAAGTCTATAGATGGGCGAAATCCGTTGGAAGGAGGAGAGCAGCAATCGCAAGCAGGGGTTATTCATGTTATCACTGGAGGAACGGTCACGGGAGGTGACTCGGCAAACAGTAGAAATGCTTATTCCCTGTCGCTACTGATTAATAATATTTCCATTGCAACTAGATTCGCACAATCCATTATTTTTTACGAAAGCGATTTGGAAGGAGTAGCATTACCTTATGATGATGCTTTAGTCATCATTGGGGATATCGCTAACTTTGATGTGAAGAGGATCCTGAAAGACACGAGGAGCGTTGTAAATGTTATGAATTGGGAAGCCTTCAAAGGCCTAAAGCTACCAGAGCGACTGCTGAAGCCCATTTCCACTCCGTTGCAATGATTCAGTGGGTCAATAGTAGAACCATAAGGGACAGTGTAACTTATAGTTGTGCTAGGAAAGAGTCCTAAGATTGTGACATTGATCCCTCCTTTCATAGTAATGAAAGCACTGATGGCCTACAATGCCATATATGGGCGACCCTTGTTTAACGCTATCGGCACAATTATATCTAATCAACATCAGACAATGAAGTTTCCCACTAGCAGGGACATTGGGGTGGTAAGAGGCCAACAACTTTATCTAGAAGATGCTATATGGAGACCATGAAGGGAAAGCCCATGTACACAATTAATGAGGCAGTGGAAAGTAATGAAGATCGTTTTGAAGCGGCTGATGAGATCGAGGAGGTTGAAGTAACCACTGGAAAAGTCTTCAAAATTGGAAAGCTGCTTTATACAGAAGAGAAGGTACAACTTGTCGACTTTTTAAAGAATAATTTAGATATATTTGCACGGTCTGCAGATGATTTGGAAGGGTTCGATAGAACGATTGCACAACATTTGCTCAAAACTGACCCGTCCTGAAAGCCTGTGAAGCAGAAAAAGACAATTCACCTGGATCGACAGCAAGTAATCAAGGAAGAGGTTGCTAAGTTATTGAAAGCTGGTTTTATCTGGGAGGTTATGTATTCGGAGTGGATTGCCAATGTAGTGTTGGTTAAAAAAGCAAATGGGAAATGGAGAACGTGTGTAGACTTCACAGATCTTAATAAAGCATGCCCAAAGACTAATAACCCCACCCCAAATTGACGTGTTCATTGATGCAACTACTGGAAAGAAAAGATTCAGTTTTCTGGATGCCTTCTTGGGGTACCACCAAATTAAGATAGCAGAGGACGATGAGGAGAAAACAGCCTTTATAATTGAAATGGGAACGTTCTGTTACACAGCTATGCCATGTGATTTTAAAAATGCCAGAGCCACTTATCAGCGAGTGGTTAATAAAATTTTCGCTAATCTGATTGGAAGAAACATGTAGGCTTACGTGGATGACATGGTAGTGTATAGTAACCAAGAATTTATGCATATAGAGGATTTGAAGCAAGTATTTGACACAGCTCAAGCTAATTTCTAGGTTATATGATTAGTCAAAGGGGCACTGAAGTGAACCCAGATATGATAAGGGCATTGAGAAGCTCGGTGTTCCAAAAAGTTTACACTATACCCAAAAGCTAACAGGATGGCTAGCTATATTTAATTGATTTTTATCAAGGATGGCAAATAAGTGTTATTCCTTATTCAGGTTGTTGTGAAAAGCTGAATGATTTGTTGTGAAGCAGCTCTTTTAATGCGATGGGATGGTACAATGGAAAGGCCAGTATATTATATTAGTCATATCTTGAAGGATGTAGAGTAAAGGTATACCATGATAGAGCAAGTAGTACCGGGGATAGTTATTACAGCTCGAAGACTCAAGCCTTACTTCCAGGCACATTCTATTGAAGTCCGAACCAATTTTCCTTTAAGATATATGTTGAATCACCCTGAAACTTCTAGAAGAATGATGAAATGGACGGTAGAACTAGAGGAATATGATATTTAATACAAAGCAAGAGGAACAGTTAAGGTGCAATCCTTAGCAGATTTTGTGGTTGAATTAACATCCCGTGGAGTAGAGGAAGAGAATTGCGTATGGAAAATGCATGTGGATGGATCTTCTAGAATTAGGGTCGTCTTAGAAGATCCTGAAGGAAATCACTTCAAGTACGCCGTGACAGCAACAAATAATGAAGCTGAGTATGAAGCACTGACATATGGTTGTAGTTGTTGCTAGGGAAAGGGGTAAAGGATCTCCATGTGTTCAGCGATTCTCAACTCGCGGTACAGATGCAAAATGAGTTTGAAGTATGTGATGAACAGATGATGGCTTATTTTGTAAAGGTAAAAGAGCTGCTTTGTGGTTTCCAATCTTGGAAGATTCAAAAAGTACCAAGAGTGGAAAATTATAAGGTAGATTCACTATCCAAGGAGGTATTAGGGGGAAAGAAATGAAAGCACAAGCCCATCATAATTGTAATGGATAAATTGTTTTTGGTAGGAACACTGGAAATCGAGAAGATTGCGAAAGATGAGGAGGACCCATGGGTGACAGATATAAAAGCATACTTATTAGACGAAAAGTTACCAGTAGATGGAGTGGAGGCTGGGCAATTGTGCCTGTGAACAATGGGATTTTCCGTAACTTATACAAGAGAGGTGTCACCATGTCCTATTTAAAGTGTGTTTCAGCAAGAAAGGGAGAAGAAATCTTACAAGGGATTCATGCCAAAGTATGCGGCAATCACTTGGGAGGAAACACACTAGCGCATAAGGCTTTGCAGCAAGGGTACTTATGGTTGGGAATGAAAGAGCAAGCCAAGACGCTTGTAAAGTGATGCAGCCCATGTTAGCGAAATGCACAGATAATTCGAGTACCTACGTCCGTGCAATCACCCATCATGGGAATTTACCCTTCTATCAGTGGGAGTAGACATTATGTTTCCATTTCCGGAAGTATCTAGGCAAAGGAAATTCCTAATTGTAGCAATCGACTATTTCACTAAGTGGGTAGAAGCGGAGCTCTTTGCCATTATTACAGAACAAAAGGCACAGAGCTTCATTTGGAAGAACGTCATATGCCGTTTTGGAATACCTAGAGTAATTGTATCAGATAATGGAAGACAATTTGATTGTCGTGCCTTTCAAGCTTTTTGTGCCTTTCAAGCTTTTCTTACATTATTTGATTTCCCTAATTTATTTTTTTACTTATACTTGTTTCTTACATATCTATTTTCATCACAAACATAATCAAATAAATTTTTACGTTATTTGATTTTTATAATTTATTTGTACATCAATATTCTTTGTTATTTACATATTCATTAATTTGTATCACGAACTTAATGAAATAATTTTTCATTATTCGATTTTCTTAAATTATTTATCATGTTAATTACATATTTATTTCTATCACAAGTTTAATCAAAGAATTTTGTATTATTTGATTTTCATTATTTACTTGAAACTCAATATTCTTTGTTAATTGCATATTGATCATTTGTATCGTAAACTTAAAGAAATTTTTTTTCATTATTTGATTTTCTTAAGTTATTTGTCTTCTTAATTACATGTTTATTTACATAACAAACAAAATCAAAGAATTTTTACATTATGTGATTTTCTTAATTTATTTCACTATCAACACTTTTCAACAACATAACTAGCATCACATTTTTAGTTATCCATCTCTCTAGGCAATGCATCAATTTTTTAAAAAAAAAAATCTTTGTGAGGTATTTTATCGAACATGTGGTGTGCAACAATTTCCGCTTCTATAAAAATCCCAAAAGTTCATGAAATCTAACTAAATCTTGTATACCCATAACAATGTGTGTGTGTGTGTGTGTGTGTGTGTATATATATAACAAACAATGTCCAAGAAATTATATATACAAACTAAAGTCAACAAAACTCACATTTACCAAATATATACAAGCTTAAATTTTATTTCTCAAAATGTAATCAAATTCTTCCATTATTACAAACTAACTAAGAAATGGAGAATAATTACCTTCAAAATACTATGAAGAAATGGAGGAAAAGCTATCCAAAAACCGAGTGAAGATTGAAATGGTGAAAAATCTACAAAAAAGCGACTGTCGCCGCCACCAGCCGCCCGCCGTCAAAATGGTAATGTATTTGGGTGGAAGCGGCCAGATGGAGATCTATGGGTTTTGAAAGCAGAAATATGGGTTTGGGTTTAAGGGATTCGCAAAATGGTGAAGGCAGTTGCGTTCGGTAGAAATGCTGAAATGGAACTAGAGTTGAAATTATATAAGGCAATAGGCTAGCAGCGCACGCATATTAAGAATACACGTCGGTTCCTTCCTGGAACCAATATGTATTGTTAGAGTATAGGGTCAGTTGCCTGTTGGCAATTGACGCCTATAATTTAGTTACACTATACGTTGCTTCTTAGAAGGAACTGACGTGTATACTAATACAAATAATTTTATCTAATTGCCACTGCATTGTCTTTACGCGCCGTTTTTCCTGCTCCATTGCCATTTTTTTTGTCAATTTCTGTAGTAGTGATATTATTGAACATATGATGTTGTACTCCATATGTACCTATTTGAGTATGATAACAGAGATGAAAATATGCACATGGCATAATGATTGACATGAGACACTATAGATGATGGTGTGATCTCTGAGCTACATCACAATGTATTTGTCGTACTAGTATATACATTTGCGAGTGTTGGGGGCCCGTGACCACTGACCAGATATATATATCGGACGCAATATTGAGACCAGTAGTTCTTTGTTATGGCCATGCCTTGATTGTTTAATGATATTGGTAAGTCCTTGTCATCTCCTGAGTCGAGTTGAGGTAACGATGGACATATCGAAGGATCCTGAGTCAAGGTGAGACTGTGACAAACCTCCGGGCAAGGCATGTACGTGCAAGCCTTTTCATTGTGAACTCGTTTGGTATTTTAAACAAGGGATGTGGGCCATATTTGCATCATGGTGTGTGGAATTATCACACATAAGCATCATATAATGTACATGTCATTACTTGTTGAGCACTAGCTCATATAATTTTGCATTATAGGTATGACAATACAAGTAATAAGGGTTGGTGGCAACTACAAGGTTATAGAGGACTGTGGATTTGAAATAATAATTACTATTATTATCTCATAAAAGTAAAGTACTTTAAAGATTGTCTCCAATCTGTCATGCTATCACTAATATATAAAAGTGGGAATGTGTATAAAACATTCATTTCACACACTTTATCCCTAACTTTTTTTTTAATACCAACAATATCCTTAAAATAGTGTAATTATTTCATATTTTTAAAATCTTAATAAATGACTTCTTTCTTAACCCATCAAAAGTTGGTTACAAAAATCAATTAATAATCACTTTTAACCTATTCTATTGTGAAATCAATTTTTAACTTTTTGATTTTAACTGTTTTTTGATAAGTTGACTTTTAATAAATTTATAAATGATGTAATCATTTTTTTCATTACCTTTTCTTCTATGGTGCAATTCTAAAGTATTAATAACAAAATTTCATTTAGCTCTTTGAATTTTATGTTATAGTTTTTTGAGTGCACTGTTTTAGTTATTATTATGAACACAATATGTTAAATATAAATATGTAAAACATTCGCTAATTCAATACAATAATACTAAAATTTTAGTGTCAATAGCCATTCATCTTAAACGTATTTTCAACATATGCAAACACTATTCAACAATATTCTTACGTTTTAATATCACATGCCATAGCATCTTACAGGAATAATGACAATGCTTGTTTATTTCAAAGATGGGCAGACCATATTCAGTTTCTGCTCTATTTTTTGTATTCCTCTTGCAAAGGAGAAATATACCAAAAAGATTTGGAAGCATTTGGTACAGTCTCTTATGTGTTTTTTTCCTTTTATTTTTCATTGGAACTCTTATATAATCAATTAATTTATAATTTGCATTTTATGATGATTCTACATAGGCAATTGCAAAAAGAATGGAAAAAATAATTCCGTTATTTAAAAACTATTCAGCTTGATGCAACTTTTTTTAAAATAAAGTAAGCAATTTTTACTTTTACTTTCCTCAAACATATAGAAAATTTTCAATTATCATATAGAAAAATGAAAATTAGAAAGCATTTTATTGAGAAACAATTGAAAAGATGAGTGCCACACTTTCAAACATAGAAGACCAAAGACTTCGTAATGAGAACATTTTTTTTTATTTAGTCTTTTTTCGTCTCTTTGTAATTTTTTGCACCTATCGTCGTGATCTGATGACTATTATTGTGGTCTAATGGAAACTCTTAAATATGTAATTAATCTTTTTAATTAGTGTGAATGCTTTTTTAATTATTATAAATAAAATGTGCAACGCACATTTGAACTACTAGTCATTCCCAAACTTTAATCACTGGTGGACAAATATGACTTTATTAAATTATTATATGAAATATATTTTAGCGCTTTGAAAATAAATTTTATCTGCCTTAATTTGTTCTTCTGGAGAATATATTGACTCAAATAATTTATTATTTATCCAAAATTTTTATGTATTACAATATTCAAAAAGGCCATTGCTCAGGTAATACAGAAATATTAGAATCTCCGTATGACCTTGAACTTTGCGAATGTGCCATTATTCTTTAGGCAACAAATACGCAAGTCCTACCTGATAACACACAGAAAGAAACCAAGGAAAAATAAAGTTTTGCATTGACATAAGTAACATAGCCAAAAAAAAAAAATACAATTTAAGAGTAGAGGTAGAGAACATTACAAAATATTGACACCTCTGGAAAAAGATAACAAGCAAATCAGCACCAAAAAAAAAAAAGGAGGAGTAAAAGGTTTGATCAAAAATTTAAAACTGACAAAGCAGATGCACCAGAAAGCAAAAAGGATACTAAATTAGATAAGGTCAATCAGCAAAAAAATGTTACAAATCACGTTACACATTAAGAGAGTGAGGAACAAACACAAACAACTTACCTAGTAAAATCAAAACCCATATCGAAAACTATCATAAGATTTGGGAAAAAACGAATGAGAGCAATTTTAAAAGACAGACAGCTTCAAGAGTAAAAAAGGCAAAAAGTTGATTACAATTATCGCAACTCATACAAAAACGTAAAGAGATCTAAAACAAACACTGCCCCCACTAAAAAATTGTAGGTTGGGTGACAAGCAAAAAGAATAATTCAATAACAGCTAAAAAAACAAACAACAGTTTAAAAAGGAATGGGGTAATTGGAAGATGTTGACGTGTATTTTTCTACACGTAACGCGACGGTTTTCTCCTATGTAGGGGGTCACGCTCATGGTGGGTGGCCACGTCAAGGATTTGTGAATTTCTTTGAGGGAATCGTGTCCCCAAAGATACACGTAACACAATGATTTCGTCGTGTTACATGTACAAAAATACACGTCAACAGAAGACTAAGCCAGTTTTGGGGTTGGGTAAGGAAAAATAGTCAAAATGTTAAAGGCATTATATGATCACTAGAATAATAAATCCCCCCCACCACATTTTAATCTCATCACATATAAGATAGAAAATAAATAGCCACGTCACAATAAATTTATACATGTAACTTAATATAAGATTAAATATATAACAAAAAAAAGCCAAATAAATTAATAGTGTGGTGCACATTTCTAGAATTCTAGACACCAATCTCATTGGATTTACTCTTTGACGCCACTATAATAAGAACTATTCACAATTTTTACTTTGCCGTGGACTTACTCTCTTACACCACCAGAATAAGAACTATTCACAAGTTTTTACTGTGCCGGAAACTAAAGCGGAGACGCATGAATAGAGGTTGGGGAATGAAATATGAATTTCATTCTAGTGGGCTAGCTTCGTTCACCTACCCTGATTGCAAAGAAGAAAAATCTTCAAAACCTCAAAATCATGTAGTATTCTTCGCTTTATATTATTTTGGGCATGTATGTCGAAAGTCGCAACCAACGAGTAACTCTCAAGTGATGCTTGTCAAAGTTAAGGGCATATAAAAACCTAACTAAACATTTAAAAATCAAATTTTCTATCATTTATGAATATTTAATTTGCAGGTTGAGATGCGTGGACACTTTTAATAATTATTAATTAACGAATTCTTCCACGTCTAAACTGTAAAACAATCTGGTTCCAGTGCAATCATGAAGCCAATTCAAAGCAATTCTCCATGCTGTAACTTAAAAGGGATGCCGTAAAGAAGATGACAGTAAAATGAAAAACAGATCAGAAATTTAATTTTGAATATGGTGGGGAAGTAATGTAAAATATATTAGTTTAACACCCGTGCGTTGCACGGGTAGTTAAAATGGTACAAAAATAACATGGGGAATTTTATAGAAATCAAAATGCTTTTCACATACATTTAAGAGATTGACAGGATATGGATTTCTATATCCTTGAAAGAGTATATGCAAATTAGCTGCATGAATTGCATACTATAAAATGAGAAACTTACTTGAAACCCAAATGATGACAGACGGATTTGATGGCGATCCACAATATTATCAATCTTGAGCCCAAAAAAAAAAAGGAAGAAGAAGGAATGGGGATAGAAATTTGAACCAGACGCCTCAAAGAACTACAGAAGAAGTGATAACAACTGATCACCAAACTGAAAACAAGCGAGGCCAAAAATAATGCTGTCGTAGAGAAAAAGGGTCGTGCAGTACGCTGCCGTCGTGGCCCCTGCGTGAATAGGAGAATTCAGATTATGATGGGAAGTAGTGTGTGCAACAACAATGATAAGTGTAAATGTATGCATAGAAGGAAAATAAGTTATAAATGTTTGTTAATATGATCCTCCAAAATTGATCGAACGTTAATATATATATATATATATATATAACGTACGTTGCAATAACGAATTTACTGCCCATATATTTATAAATTATTATGTTGTATTGTAAATTAAAAATATATAATACATAAAATTAGTGATAGATATTTTTCTAATATAGAATACATATTATTAAGTACACCTATATCCGGAAATTCTCGACACTCGGCATCTTCATGTAAGGAATCAGATATAGATTAGTCATAAGAAATGGATTTATAAAATTAGAAAAAAAACAAGACATTAAATGTGTGATACTCACCATCAGAGACATTTTCATTATGATGAATATTAGTGATAGATATTAGTGATGAATAATGCTATATCGATACGTCATCATGATGAATAACTTTAATCTAGTAAGCGTTATACATTAGAAACAAGATTCGGCCAGCAGTATCAACTCACGAGTAAAATTGTTGAAACAATCGAAACATTTCATTCCTTGTAAATTGAGTAAGTAGGTCAACTTAAGTAAAGATATTCTTGAACGTCAACCTTACGCATAACGCTAAAAAATTAAAACAAAGAATAAAAGAATTCATAATTAGAATAGATAGTAAGGGTTATATTATGTCTAATAATTAATCAACACAAAAAGTAATAATATTAATCATCAATATAAGTGCCCAAAAAAGAAGTACATATATAAGAAACTTTTTTTTTGACAAACTCAACACACATACACCCAACCACAACCAACACACCATACCACAAAAACTTTTAAAAAATATCTTTAAATGAAATTAAAGATATATGCCGACACCATTTCAAAAATATATGTGTGTGCCGACACATTTACATAAATATATCATCTTATCTTATCTTATCTTATCTTATCTTTTATATATAATATATATATATATATATATATATTAAAGTAGGATAGTGCTTATATGAAAATTTTCCCGCCAAAACCAATATCCTACTTATATATTCTTCTTTTTTATTATATTTTAATTTTAATAATACATATACACATTTCCAACTAATTAAATTTCAAATTAAATCTCTAATATCCTATATATATAGAGGTTTTTATTTTATACACAAATATATAATATACGTGATTATAACATATATTATTATTTCTTTAGTTAATATATTTTTAATTAATATATTATAATTAATATATATTTTAAATTTATTTATTAAATAAAAGTTATATTTCGGGTTTGGATTTTCGGGTCTAGATATTTTCCAAAAAATTAAAATAAAATAATACATAAATAGATAAATATATATATATATATATATAAATATATCTACTCTCCCTATTATATCTACTCTTATTTTATATGCTTTCAATCATATACACATTCTCATATTAATATATAAGTGGGAGCCTACATATAAGTAAAAATTTAAGTTGTTGGGATAGAATAGTAATAATATTTGATGATAATGATTTGAAACAAAAACTAAAAACTTTTAATTCTTTTTAGAGTGGAAAGTGGTTAAAAATTAATATTATAGGTAAATCAAATCGAATTTATCATTTGTTGTAATATTACTTGCTTCGGATCTTTTGTAATAGGAGGGTGTGTACTTTTAGATATTTTTTTAATGGATTTAGTGAATATTGATTTCTTTGGAGAATGTATGACACCATATGAGGAGATGTGAAAAATAATTTTTCCAAGGATATATGGTAGAGAATGAATGTGGTAAAAAATTCATTTTGAGAAATAAATACTATCCACACTCTAAATGCTTTTTGGTGTTCTTGCAATATACTTATTGAACAACGATATGGGTGTATGATAATTTTGAAGTTATATAAATTTTGAATGTATTTTTTTCATGGTTTCTTAGTTTTCATATTCAACGTGAAATTAAATTTATATTTAAAATTCCTTATTAATTCTCATTTTTATTAGTTAAAAGTATTATTCCACGAATCACAGCTTAATTAGTTCTGTGCCAAGTGAAAGAGTTGTACGTAATAAAATTGTAATTATTTGTAATTATTAGTAACATGTATACATGAGTGTGTCACTACTACAGAAATCGCGAAAGAAATAAGTAATAGGCGTCGGTTTCTCAAACAAAAGACGAATAAACCATACGCGGTGGCAATTTTGAAAATAAAATAAGATAATAGGCGTCGGTTCGTTAAAAAGAACCGACGCCCAATTTCTATATTTATTGTGGGCGTCGGTTGCTACTTGGCAATCGAACCCCAAAACATTAATAGGCGTCGGTCCATAAAAGAGAATGTGTATACGATTGAAATATTATTACTCTTCTATCCCAACAAATATTATTACTCTTCTATGCCAACAATTTTTTAGTTTTTGTTTCAAATCATTGTCATCAAATATTATTACTCTTCTATCCCAACAACTTAAATTTTTACCTATATATAGGCTCCCACTTATATATTAATATGAGAATGTGTATACGATTGAAAGCATATAAAATAAGAGTAGATATAATAGGGAGAGTAGATATATATATATATATTTATCTATTTATGTATTATTTTATTTTAATTTTTTGGAAAATATCTAGACTCGAAAATCCAAACCCGAAATATAACTTTTATTTAATATATAAATTTATAATATATATTAATTATAATATATTAATTAAAAATATATTAACTAAAGAAATAATAATATATGTTATAATCACGTATATTATATATTTGTGTATAAAATAAAAACTTCTATATATATAGGATATTAGATATTTAATTTGAAATTTAATTAGTTGGAAATGTGTATATGTATTATTAAAATTAAAATATAATAAAAAAGAGGAATATATAAGTAGGATATTAGTTTTGGCGGGAAAATTTTCATATAAGCACTATCCTACTTTAATATATATATATATATATATAAAAGATAAGATAAGATAAGATGATATATTTATGTAAATGGTGTCGGCATATATCTTTAATTTCATTTAAAGATATTTTTTAAAAGTTTTTGTGGTATGGTGTGTTGGTTGTGGTTGGGTGTATGTGTGTTGAGTTTGTCAAAAAAAAAGTTTCTTATATATGTACTTCTTTTTGGGCACTTATATTGATGATTAATATTATTACTTTTTGTGTTGATTAATTATTAGACATAATATAACCCTTACTATCTATTCTAATTATGAATTCTTTTATTCTTTGTTTTAATTTTTTAG
>CAVNYN010275192.1:0-14943 GCA_963692815.1 Nyctanthes arbor-tristis | reverse complement strand
TTTCAAACTAGTTTCCCCTTAATAATAATAATAATAATAATAATAATAATAATAATAATAATAAGGGTGTAAAGTGTTTTGGCACCCGTGGCCGGGAGACATGCCTCTCCAAGGGTAGGGTGTGCCGTCCATCCTCTCACAAATACTGCAGTGGTTAGAAATCTGAGTGTAGACATTGCTTTAGCATTTGTCCGATCTTGCAATGAGAGCAATCACATGATCATGCATGATGATGCATACATTATTATTATTATTATTATTATTATTATTATTATTATTATTATTATTATTGTTGTTAGACGTGTCTAAGTGGTACCAGTGATCATCTCAAAAACCATAAGGCCCTTGAGGCAAAGGTTGAGAGATCGATCGTAGGAGACGAGATTCCCTCAGAAGAGTTTATAATTCCTTGAGGGGGCCATCCAACATGAGAGTGGCCTCCCAAAGAAGACAAAATCATCTTGTTAGACGTGCGTTAAAAAAAAAACACGTAACAATTATTATTATTATCATCATCAATTTCTCAAGTACACGAAAGTCGGAAGTTCTTGAAACCTGACAACGCACAATAGATAGCACAAGAAGAGAGGGAAAGGAAGTGATGATCATAATGCAGAAATGCCAAAGCTGGGAAGTTGTTGAGGAGGGAGAAGCCACCGGCAAAGATGCCGGCGAAAGCATCCATTTTCCTCTTTGGCAAAACATAAACCAATCTCTAAACCTCCATCTGGAACACTGGCCTTGGCCAGCGAAAAGCTAATTAACCGTCCAGAGCCATCAATAGACGCAATATCGGCCTTTTTTGGCCTTCCCCAACCATATATAATCCGCATTATACCTGTCGAATTTAGGGGATCCAGATATTGCGAGAGTTCATTTCCCAACAGCTTGTCCCCATCTTGCTGGCCATTCATCATATCTGTTCAGTATTTCATCCATGATATTGGCCTTTTTTTGAATCATCTCTGTAATTGCCTCAGCTGCAGTGAAGAACCAAGTTGGTGGTGCTTCAATTTCACTATTGCACCTACTATGCAGTTGCCAAAATAATTAGCTGGAATAGACGGTGATGCGTGCTCAAATTGCACTTATCATAGAGTGTTTGTTCGTGTCCTGTGATCGGTCGCAACTCAAGTTTTTATAGGCTAGGATGGGCCAGGGTATTCGAAGATTGCCTTCGAGAAGGATATTCTATGACCGAGGAGGACTAGAAGTATGCTTCTTAGAGTTTGCCTTTTGGTCTGTCTCAGCCGTACGACCACTCTAAATGAGGTTTGTATCACTAGTCCAGCGAACAAAAACCCATCTGAGCTGTTGGTCCTATCCTTTTTGTTTCCACTTCTGACAAGGTCGGTCTTGTAACCTAATACGGCTGGTCTGACAACCTGATAAGGTTGGATTGCTTTTTACAACCTGATAAGGTTGGTGTTGATTTTGCAACTGATAAGGTTGGTTTTTACAACCTGATAAGGTTGGTGTTGATTTTGCAACCTGATAAGGTTGGTTAGTTGGTCTTACGACCTGATAAGGTCGACCTAAGTCTTACGACCTGATAATGATGGCTAGTTGGTCTTATGACCTGATAAGGTCGGCCTGATTGATCTTATAACCTGATAAGGTTGGTCTTGCGACCTGATATAGTTGGATTTGTTTGTACAACCTGATAAGGGTGGTTTTGCTACCTAATAAGGTCGGCTTGGTTTTACAACCTTATTTTACAACCTAATAAGGTTGGTCTCGTGACCTGATAACGTCGGATTTGTTTTTACAATCTGATAAGGTTAGTTTTGCGACCTGATAAGGTCGGCTTGGTTTTACAACCTGATAAGGTTGGTTTTATGACCTGATAAGGTCGGTCATTATCTGAAAAGATCATTTGGGTGAGACAATCTGAAATCGATCGTGATCTGGCGAGACAATCTGAAGATATTGTTTTTAATGTGACCTGGTGAGGTCGATCATGATTTGAAAAGATCTTTGGGTGAGACAAGTCGTAGAATTGGTCCAAAAAGACCATGAGCAATAACCTGAAGAAAATTCTAATTCGGTGTTGCACATTCATGTCAAGCGCAGGGTTCCCAATTTCCAGTTTTGACATATCAATCTATTATCAGCCCTATAATTTCAGGTGAATAAGTCCAAAGATAACCCCTGAAAGAGAATAAGATAGGTAGGCAACCTTGACAGCAAGCTGATTATAGATGCTTCCAAAGTAGTTGGATGGTAATTTTCTCCAACTTTTTCTTGTAAATAATTTTCTCCACGCGACATAATAATTAACTGATGTTTGTTCGTGTCCTGTGATCGGTCGCAACTCAAGTTTTTATAGGCGAGGATGGGCTAGGATATTCGAAGATTGCCTTTGAGAAGGATTCTACGATCGAGGAGGACTAGAAGTATGCTTCTTAGAGTTTGTCTTTTGGTCTGTCTCAATCGTACGACCACTCTAAATGTGGTTGGTATCATATGGGTTCATGCGTGCCCACATATCGATCCTTAAACTAAGGTATTTTTGAATCTATTGTGTTTACATCTTATTCAAAACATGTAACGTCCCCGTCGACTCGTTGATTTCCACTGACATTAATCAAGACAATTTAAATAGTTAGTTAAAATTAGATATTACTTTAGAGTAGATGTTTAACAACTAATAACTGAAGGAATTTAAAAGAAGTAAAAAGTAAAATAAAGTAAAGAAAGAAAAAAAAGAGGGAAAATGAAATCAGCAATATGGAGATAAGTTAGTCAAGGTCAAGCATGCAAAGTCTTTCAAGGTTAAGGAAAAAGAGATAAAACAAAAGAAGTCAGCAAATAAAATAAACAAAAGAAAAAGAAAATCAGCAAAAGAAATCAGCAAAGGATGAAGGTGGCGGTGGAACTTACCTTAGACTTCACAAACATATGTTCACAGTTAGACTTTTAGCAAAGTTCCATTGGCAGTAGAGGCACTCGCACAAAAGAGAAAATAGCAAAGAAGAAGAATAGAAAGGGCAGCAGAAACGTGAGGAGCAGCCAAGGAAAAGTAAAAAAGAAAGGGAAGAAGAAATATGTTTTGCTCCAAATTCCAGTAGTAACCAGGTAGTTAGGCTTTCCTTTGAGTTATGCTATGGATTAATTTTCAGAAATAATAAGAGAGAAAGGGAGGACGTGCAGCTGGAAAAAGAGACCCAAAAACAGTGAAGGATTGGGAGAAATTCAGAAACCTAGTCACAAGTTCAAGTGAGGAATTGGAAGAAAAATTCAGCAAATCTGGGAAAAAGAAAAGGAAAGGGAAGAAGAACGAGAAATTAAACTTCCAAGTAAGCTTTATGCTGATTTTAGACTCGATTCTAGCCTAGGTTTGTGAAATACCAAGTGGTGATATGATTTCTAGGACTGAAATTTCCCACGAGATTGATAGTTGTGTCTTTGTTATTCTTGGGTTATGGTAAGGATGATGGTTGAATATAATTAAAAGGGGGAGCATAAGAGGTTAATATTGAAGCCAAACATGTATGTATGGATTTCATAAAAGGACTTGAGGCTAGAATTATTATGTATTTTGTTGTTCCTCTTGGTATGGGATTACAAGTGCCGAACAGCTTCTGCCCGTCAACTTTAGAATGTCATAACGGATAGAATAAGAGCTTGTTTGGTACTCTTTATTTTTGCAATTTATAAATTCACTAACCATGATTTGACTGTTGATTTGACAACTACTCAACAATTACCACACATTTCAAATTTCAATTAAATCTCCACCATTCATTTTCATTCATTATAAATTCCCTTTATAAATTGATTTTATAAATCTAACCAAATGGGCTCTAAGTTTAATTTTAACAAGATACAAGTTGAAGAGTGACCTTCTATGAGTTGGCTATCATCCAAAATTTGAATGACACCATTTGGAGACTGGTAGGAGTTTTTATGACATGTTTTGTAAAAAGGGGCAGTATATAAACGAGAACAGATTTCTAGGAAGTGAAGGAATATTTTGATGTTGCTAACGTGTTTTTCTTGAGCTCAATTTCATATATGATGAACTTATGTAAGTGTTCTAACTTGTGGGAGAATTTCATAAACAGGTGACACAATTCTTGAGTATAAGATGGTCTTATATGTACACTGCCCAAAACAGGGGAACTCAATCTTTATTGAAGAGTTGAATTGAGTTTTGATACTATAAGTGGTACACATAATGTATGAAAAAGTTTAGTTAAGAGTGAAAATGAAAGGCTAAAGGTTATGAAAATGAGTATTAAACTGATGGTAGATGATAGGTTATGCAAGTGATTGAATGTTTATTTATGATTCGGTTCATAGGTATTGAATTGAAGGGCAATTCTAGTGCAAGAAAATCCAAAGCTTATTACCATGTATTCTCTACTTGTAAGGTTGATTTTATTCGAAAAATATAGTATTTGAAGTGGATATGTGGTGCAAAGATAAGCTAGAGGATGGGAGCCAATTGAGCAAGAAATGAGGTTTTTCCTAATGCAAACGAGTATAAAGTATCGGTATACATTAGGCAAGACTTAAACATATAAGAGATTAGCTATCCAATTATTCATATAGAACTTGACTTGGATTACTTCACTAAGAGTATCTAAATTAGATGATTTCATATTTAGCAGGAAGTAGCAAAGAGGTTGGAGCTGCCTACAAGCCGAGCTAGATAGTTTGTGCTAACAGCTCTGCGAGTGGAAAAGCTTACTATTCCTTTGAGATTGAAAAACTCTTTAGGTCATTGAAGTTCATGAATTATATTCTCTAAAGAATTTTATGGAAAGCATGTGACATTTGTGAAATGTTTATGATTTGACCTACATGATATAGAGATGATTTAGTAGAAGTTTGAGAATTTTATACTTGAAATTGCGAAAGCAAGATTTGTGATATATTTTGAAATCATTCCATCTAGTACCCAATGATTCGATATTTTAAGAAACAATCCATTCCCAGAGGGTGCCATTGGCCCGTGCTCTGAGTCACCAATCACGGAGGGGGCCGTTGGCCAGTGTTTGGGACTACCGTTCACGGAGGAGGCCATAGGCACGGGTTTGGAAGTGTGATATTATGCAGGCATAAATAGATTCCAGTTAGCTATAGGGGTACTTTTGGTTTGATTTCATTTGATATTCTTGAGTTTTGAGACTACAGATTTGATCTCTGAAGATGATATGACATTGATTCAAGCTTATGTGATTCTGGTGCATTATAGTGACTTGTATGCTGAATTTTTCATACCAGATGATTTTCAAAATGATTTGAGTACACTATTGATTTTCATGATGATTACAGCCTTTCAATGATATCCATGACTATCATAGTATTCAGAATTATGAGATTTTAGATTTACGTCTTCGTGTTTCCATATTCTTCTTCTGATCACTGCTTTGAGCATTTGTGCAGTTTGATGTAAAATGGCCTGGCTGACTGCACTTGTAGCAGACTTCCTTGCCCCATAAGCATTCTCCCTTGTGCATCTTCTTACAATTGGGACACGGGGAAAAAGTATTACCAGGCTGTCTTCCAGTGGCCTGAGTGTTTGGCTTCTTGATTGGTGCAAAATTCTTCTTCTGATTCTGAGACTGTCCATGCCACTTTCTCTTGCACTGATTTTGTTGGTTTCCTCTGTTCCCCTATCCACTGGATCGTGGACCAGAATAAGCCACAGTCTAGCCATTCTCACAACCTGACCGTAAGTGGGCAAGGAGTGGGAGCACACAATCTAACGGATATCAGGGCGTAGGCCTCTCTCAAACCTCATGGCCTTCATGGCCTTAGTGCTTGATCTCAAGTGCGGGGCATAGCTGGAGAATTCCTCAAACTTTCTCTCATAATCAGTGATGTCCAAGTCTCTTTGTCTCAGGTTTAAAAACTCAGACTCCTTCTGATCTCGCAGGGCCTGGGGAAAGTATTTGTCGATCAAATCGGTCTTGAATTGTTCCCAAGTTAAGTTCCTTTGCTCCTCCAGAGTCCTGTCTTGTAGACAGAGTCCTACCAATGGCCAACAAGAGCCTCCAGCATAAACTCAGCACACAGAACCTTCTGATCGTCAGGGCATGAGATATGTCAGAATATTTCTCCAGAGATCTAAGCCACTCCTCTGCGGCTAAGGGGTCATTGCCGTCCTCAAACCTAGGTGGTCTACACATGCGAAATTGTTCAACCATAGATATAGCTGGCGCCACTGTCACAGCAGGTGCATTCTGTCTCTGCTCTAGTACTACCTAGAGTAACTCCCTGATTATGCTGTTCTGAAATTCGCCTCGTGGTGGCATTTCCTTTACATCACAAGGCAAAATCAAATTTATTTTACTTGCAATTTATAACACGAAACATATATCATCATAAATAGCTCGACAAAGGAATGAAAAAGAAACATGCTTTCATAAATATTTAAAATCCTTCAATGAGGAGTACAAAAGCAGAGATAACATCTTAAGTCAACTAGCTTAACTTGAGATTTAAAGATAACCATTGATGCTGATACAACTTCCATTACTACTCCTTCCAACTACCTACTCTACTCATCGAGCCAACCCCCAAATCCTGGTGGTGGAGTGCTAGGAGGGTACTCAGGTATACTAGGTGCAAATGGCGAAGGTCCATATACCCCAGACTCAGCATCAGGTACAACTTTATCTAACTCCAACTTTATCTCTGCAGGCTCCTCCTCTGGCAATAGAGCCTGCACTGGCTCTGATGGAAAGAGCCTCCCTAACCTTATCACGAGCTCATCACAGAATGTCGGGAAATCAACATCTACTCCCTAACGCCTCCTCAGATCCTCGTAAAACTCAAAAATCAGTGACTGTCTCCCCTCAGGAAATACAAAAATCAGGTGGCCAATAGAGGCTGCATCGTCAGTAGGTAAGTCACAGGATAAGGCATCATGACGTGTCATGCGGTAAGCTAAGATATTATCTGACAGAGTCCTAGCTGGATTTGACTCAAATGACAAGTATCTATCCCAAACAGCAAAAACCCTCTCGCACATACCTCTAGTCTGAACCATGTCTAAAAATTCGCTATCATAGCCCAGTCAGGCAAATTTCTCATTATTACTAGTAAGTTCTCAAGTACTAAAACGAATAAATAAATATAATGTAAAATCATTTCTTGATTATCTTCACTTAATTTATCTGCACGTATGCCCAATTATGCTCGACTTGGTTATTTCTCAAATAGGATACGCTAAATTTCTCGTCTCAATAATTCATAGCATCATATCTTGAACATGTACCAGAAATTTCCCAACATAAACATTTTCTCAAAATACATATCTTTCTTTACCTTCAGAGTTGGCGGAGAGAGCGATGGCAATGGCACTGGCAATTTCCAAAATTCTTTATAATTAAAATTTATTTATTTTTTTTTTTGAAAAAATTTCATTAAACAAATTTCTGCGAGTCTACAAAAACGTTGACCGCGCTCTGATACCAAGCTGTAACACCCCGGGTTCTGGGTGCCCGAGACGTCAATAAATTTTTCTCTCTTTTAAATAAAATAAATCAAAATGAATCAAGAGTAGATAATACGAGAAAAATATCTTGATCCAAAAGTGATAATTTCAAAGATAATTTGTCAGTGGTAATCAACTGTTTCACATTACATCAAAAGTTTTCCAAGTACTTAAACAAAGTTCAAGTCATTCAAAATAAAGCTAATTAAATTTATTTTGAAGGCCACCATTGCTCAAGGCGTCTCCTCCGATTCCAAATCTATAAAATATTAATTTTAAAAGGGGTGAGTATTTCATAGAAAAACTCAGTAGACTCAGTGCAATATTAACCTATTATACTATAAACAAACATATAAAAGTGCAATTCATATCTTATAAGTCTCATATAGTCTTTACTCGAAAACAAGCATCGTATAGTAAATGTAGGTTTCCGGCTCTCGTCTCATGCCTTAAGATATAAAAAATACTAGCTCGCATAGTAACATCATAACATGCATGAAAAATCTATGCATAGCAATAAAGCATATGTAAAAGTCTCGTTTCATCTCATCTCAGGCGTAAAGCAAATAAGCTCATACAAATAACATATAAGAACATAAATCACATATCCATATGTAATTCATAGAACAACCAGTTAATATTAGCGCTTTTTTGAGAAAATATCTTTATAAAAGAGTCTACCTCAAAATTCCACCGAGTCAAGCTAATGAGCAAGGCTTACTCACTTTATTCTTCACTCATCGCCTATAAAAGAATATGAAAATCAAATTAGGATTTTGTTGGTGAAATGAGTTATTTTATAAAAGGAACTATTTTTAAAACTAAGTTATAATAAAATAATTATATGAAATGCTTAAGGGTGTAGTGCCTAGCATGATTAATACCCAAAAGTTAAGGAAAACTAGGAAATCAAGGATTAACCAAAATTTGGGTATAAAATAAATGAGTTTATTTAAACTAATTTAGAAATCTTTAAAAATTCAATAAATCCAAAAATTAGAATTTAAATAGCTAAAGTCATTAAATCTCATATTTAATGAAAATAGGGTTTTAATTACAATAAGTATAAACTAGTTTAAGTGTTCAAATAAATAAAGTCTAAACATAAACTAAAATTAAAATCTTATAAACTTTCAAAACTAATTTGGAAGAATCCCCAAAATAAAAGACTAAAATAATTGAAAATAAAAGTTTATAGGCTAAAATAAACAAAACGCAAGTTTCTGGGCCCATCCGAAAGAAATCAAAAGTTTGAGGGCCAAAAGTAACCAAATCGAAAGTTTTATGCTCATTTAAACAAAACAGAAAGTTTAGGGCTTAAATGAAATAGATTAAAACATTGGGACTACAATTTAAAAATCACAAATATATATTATTTGCTCTCAAACTCCCTCAGCCTTCAAAGGAGCAGAGAGCAACAGGGGAGAAGGGAGGTTGCCAGATTCTTGCCTCCCACGCTGGCCAAGCCACACCGGACATGGCGCTCGGCCCCCAACGCGACGCCTTCGGCCGTAAGGGCGATTTTTGGGGCGCAAGCACGGCGGGGAAGGGCAAAAGCAAGCTGAAATTATTTGGGATGTACCCCCCTTCGATTCGAAAAATAGGCCAAAATCTTTGTGCAAATGAGAAGGTAAAAGCTTGGGCTTAGTTTGTGTTTATGTGGTGAGTTGAAAAAGTGGGTTTTGGGTGAAAATGGTGGTGATGTTAGCCGTGGTGTAGGCGGCAGTGATGGTGGTGACGGCACACGGTGGTGGCGGCACACGATGGTGGTGTTTGCCAAGAATGTGGTTCCATTTTCCTTCTTGCCTACTGTTTTATCAATGAAATGCATCAATTTGAAGATTTATGAAGTGTGTGTTGTTGGCAAAAAGAAAAGGCAGTGTGTTTGTATGATGTATTGTTCATGTGTGTGAAGTTTCCTTTCCTCTAGGGATTTGTTGGATCTTGAAATGGTTTGTAAGGGTGAAATCAGTGTGTGTGTGTGTGTGTGTGTGTGTGTGTGTGATGTGTGAGAATTGAATTTCAAAGTTGAGTCTTTGCTTTGGCATTTTGAATGAAGGAGGAGATGTAGACATTGTTAAATCATAGTGAAGAAGGGAGAAGGGACATTGGAGAGGAGGGAGAGAGGTGGAGACCTTGGAGGTTGATGCTTGGTTGTTGGGGCAAGAAGTGAGGGATTGGTATCATATATACTATTATTTTTACTACAGGGCTATATGGGGATGAAGGGTTGAATAAGGACTAACATTTGGGAGCAAATTTTTGATTGCTTGTTTTTAAACATAAGAATTTGAATTAAGGACTAAGAAATTTAATTAAGATACTAAGTAATCAAGCTTGTAGAAATTGGCTAATGAATAAGGAAATTTGTAAAATGTTAATTATGTTTAATTTGTTTAAATGGTTAATTAAATGGTAAATAATTAAATAAATAATCAAATTCTTAATTAAGATAAATCTTAACTATGTATAAATTAAATTAAGTAAAAGAATTAAATTCGAAGGAATTGATAGCGACACGACTTAAAATTTGAAATTGTAAAACTTTATAGTTTTAAAATTTTCAGTCGCTACAGTGAAGTCTAAGGTAAGTTCCACCGCCAACTTTATCCTTTGCTGATTTCTTTTGCTGATTTTCTTTTTCTTTTGTTTATTTTATTTGCTGACTTCTTTTGTTTTATCTCTTTTTCCTTAACGTTGAAAGACTTTGCATGCTTGACCTTGACTAACTTATCTCTATATTGCTGATTTCATTTTCCCTTTTTTTTCTTTCTTTACTTTATTTTACTTTTTACTTCTTTTAAATTCCTTTAGTTATTAGTTGTTAAACCTCTAATCTAAACTAATATGTAACTTTAACTAACTATTTAAATTGTCTTGATTAATGTCAGTGGAAATCAACGAGTCGACCGGGACGTCACAAACTCACTCCCTTCAAAGAATTTCGTCCTCGAAATTCAATCATCTAGGAACTGAAAAGATGAGGGTATTGTGAACGCATCTGATCCTCACTTTTCCAGGTTGTTTCTTCTACTACATTATTTCTCTTCATACATCATCTGTGAATTCAATCTTTGTCTCGATAGCGCTTTCTCAACCCAAACCATATATTTGGATTTAGTACAATCTAAATACATGCTATTAGTGGAGCCGTATACGCTAACCTACGGAATAGCTTCGTGTTGCTTCAACAAAAGTACTATTTCCTAGATGAAACTGCCACTAGACTATGAACATCATACATATAGAAGATCTACACTTAGGAGTGTTGTTGAAGTCATAAGCATCTAAAGAAATAAGACCGACATCCTACTCCCAAGGACTCACTGAGGTCTCCATTCTCTTGTATATATGACTAGTTAGAAGAGAAAAGATCTTTCCTATTAGGTTAGTTAGGACTAATTTAGTGTCCAAGGCTTCATCATTCGTAAACATCTAGTAATCCTTGGGCTAGGTGACATTATTCCGAGAGTTTCAACTTGATAATCAGGATATTCTATTTGTCGTCTTTGACTATCATCATCATGACTTGCTACATCTGATTGTGTCACAGTTGTCAACTCTACATTTACCGTTACATTTCCCTGGCTTTCATCTTGTCCTGGCATACTGACATTAGTATGTTAAGGAATTAGCCTTGGTGCATTATCTTTCTATACTCGAGTCGGGCAATCTCTCTTCTGATGTCCTATTCCCCGCAATGATAACAACCACTGGTACTCTTGAGGCGCTTTCCGAAATGGAACCCATTACAAATCAAACACTTGGGTCTCCCCTTCTTCTTAGAGATGGTAGACCTGGAAGATAAATCTTGCACAAGTCTGTGTCCTACCTCATATGCGTTACCTAGATCATGCCTAAATCTTTTCTCATCTCTTCTCAACAATTCATTTGCTATTCTAGTCTAACTACTACTTCCTTGGAACATTGTCCGTTCCCCTTGTCTCTGCCCTTCTAAGATGGTTGCCTCAACCCCTAAATTTTGAATAGAGTGTTTGTATTTTGTGGGACGTAGTATGTTTCAAGTGGGTTTTCTTCCAAAAATAGAAATCACTTTTTTCAGTTTTCTTTTAAAAGCTAAGCACAGTTTATAAGCCTTGATGGTGGATTCTAACTTTTAGCTAGGGTCTATCATCGGCGCACGTCACACTTCAAGCCACTAGAGTTACTTGGAGTGGGGCGTGTCAAAACATTTGTAACAATCATAATTTTGAACTCTGTAATAACATATATAAAGTGAAATATGAAAAGAAAAGGAAAAAGAGCAAAAGAAAAAAGTAACGTGAAATTTTAATAAGTTGGGAAATATTATTTAATTTTCTTATCAGAGAAAAGAAAGTAATCAAACAATTCATTCATGTGAAGTTGTAAAATCTCGTCAATTCCATACGGAGGGACATAAGAGATGAATAGTCGAATAAATAAATGTGGAGAATGAGAATGGAATAAATAAACAATTAATTTTAATTATTATTATATTATTCTTGAAAAGTATAGGTGGTAGTGATTTGTGATTCTAAATATTGGTTTTGTTCATGGAGTCTTCGTATCTTTAGCCTATGGTTTTCTATCTGTTGAAAATGTTGAAGTACTTGCATTGTTGAAAGGGCTCAAATTGTCTAGAGAGCATAATTTTTGAGTTCATGAAGTCCAGACAGATTGCCTGTGAGTGGTTCAAAGGCTTTGCACAGATGTAGAGTATCACTCTAACCGCGTAGTCAGGAATTATAAAAAGGGGAGCCGAAACTTGATAAACCCTAGCCGAAATACTAAAAAAAAAAAATTTAAATATTTTAAAGGGTAAAAAAAGAGATTTTTCGAAAACGAGGGTAGCCGGGGATCGGGGTGGCTACCCCCTAGCTACGCCCCTCCCCTAACACTATTTTTCTACGCGAGATTAAGTCGATTTTGGCTATTATAGATTGTGGAACTTGTAATTTCATTTGTCGCTAGGCAAATGGAGTTGCCCACACCATTGCCAACTTCTCCTTGTCCTCTATCTTCGCTTGTAATTGGATTGATCAAACTCCATTGTTTATTGGTTTTCGGCTATTTCCCATGATGTTTGGTAATGAATATTTCCTTTCAAAAAAAAAAAAAAAAAGTATAGGTGGCTTTAATCAAGTTAAAAATGTCTAGTTGTCATTGTCATTATGATTTCATTCTCTTGTTGACTTCTATTATGGGTTGTTAAAAAATAAAAATAGTAATCTATATATTAATTAAATAAGAGGTGTTGTGGTAAGGTCTTATCGTGATTTTCTCGCCCAAACAGCTTTAAGTGGGGTTATAGTTGTCATTTTACTTTTATTAGCGTACCCGGTACAGACGAACTCAATTTTTAGTCATTTAATTTTTATTTTTTTCGTTGGTTTTTATCTCTTCAAGACTTCATCCGTGTGTTATTCAGATTCTCTCCCCTCTCTCATCCGATATTGTGATCAACTCCCTTTCAAAATTCACTTATCTGTTCTTCTATGTTTATCTCATCGTCGACCATTTTGGTTGTTTTCCTACGCCTATTTTCCGATCTTGTAGTGGGAACCAAGTTCCCTAATCGTGAAGGGATTTGTTCTAGCCATGAATAAGGCTTGATTCAGCTGGCTGAATCTATTGGGGTCTATTTGCAAGATCGCAGGCTTATTAATTTAGGTTTCATTGATGTTGTTAGAGTCCATTATTCTATTTGTGTTTATTTAATTTAGTGCTCCATCATAGTTTAGTCCTTGCTTATAAAAGACTTATGTCTTATGTATTACAATTTAATTGATTCATTATTTGGCTTGGGTTTCTTTTGTTCTTCTTCTTCTTTCTCTTTGTCTCTTTGAGTTGAGTTGTTTTTCCCTTTAGATATATATATATATTTGAGTTGTCTTCTTCACATAGTATCAGAGCCCTTTCTATCGAATTAGGATTGTAATGTCAATTGAAAGCATAATTAAAAAAAAAAACAATTGGAATTTGTTCTTTGAAACACATTGGAGGAATCTATCCATGGCCGTTCGACCTACCTCCGGCCAGTATTGGATCATAGAAACCACACCGGATGACTCAGAACGACGTAGGCTGCCGACCGGGGTGCCGCGTGACATCACACGCGCAGGAAAAAAGAGGAGCATGAGGCGGGTTGGCGTGAACTGCAGCGGCGTGTGGCGGCGGGTAGGAGACTTTCCGGCGACCGGACTTTACAATTGGAGTCGACTTTTAATTATCTAGTTGTTGGTGGTAACCATTCTGACTAATTTGCCTTTTTGTATTATTGCATCGTATTCTCTTGTTATTTTGTGATGGCGTCGGATGATTCTCTTCAAGCAATTAGTGTTAGATTGAATAGTAAAAATTATGCATACAGGAGTCATTCAATACAACACTTTTTGAAGGGTAAAAAAATTATGGGGTTATATTAGTGGAACTGTTCAAAAACCCAATGACACTGATGAAGATTATGCAACCAAGTTGGATAATTGGGACTCTAATAATTCAAAAATTATCACTTGGATTAATAATTCGGTTGAGTCTAGAATTGGTGTACAATTAGCAAAATATGAAACAGCAAAAGAGATGTGGGAACACTTGCAAAGGTTGTTTACTAAGTCTAACTTTGTCAAACGGTATCAGTTAGAAATTGACATTCGGGCATTGCAACAAAAGAATATGAGTGTGTTAGAATTTTATAACGCTATGATAGCCATATGGGATGACTTGGCTCTTACAGAATTTGCAGCTTTGAAAGGATGTGAGGTATATATCACATATAGAGAAGAGCAGCGGTTAGTTCAGTTTTTTATGGCACTTCGTAGTGACTTTGAAGGCATCAGGGGTTGTATCTTGCATCGCAATCCTCTTCCTACAGTTGATTTTGTTGTTAGTGAGCTTGTAGCTGAGACACGGCTGAAGTCTCTTAGTAGGGAAGCTTCTACTTTGAGTTCTAGTACTTTAGTTTTAGCTGTATCATCCTCGCAAAATCATCATAGAAGTAAGGTACATCCAAAGGTCCCAAATGATATGTATAGCTTTTGTAAGCAACCTGGACATTGGAAGGGTTAGTGTCCCAAGTTGTTGAAGAAGCAATCTCTTCAATAGAATTTCCAGCGTTATTAGCAGTCATAATACTTGCTTCATCATCCCAATGTTAATACAGCAGCGATCCCACATGTTGGCTCTTCTATACTTGGTCTACCACCTACATCAGATCTCAAGCTAGTTGATCTTAATGAGTAGTTTCGGAAGTTCTTAGCCTTTCAGCCCCATGCTACACAGCCACATGCCATGGCTGTTTCTACTCATGTAGGTTTGTCATCTCAGAACCCACCAGGTAATGATCCTATATGGATTTTTGATTTCGGTGACTCCAGACATATGTCTTCTAGTTCTACATTGTTTACTTCTCTATCTTCTTCAAAACCTGTTATATCTATTATGACTATTGATGGCACTCCGTTGCCCTTAGCAGGTGTTGGTTCAGTACATACTCATAATTTGTCTCTTTCAGA
>CAVNYN010275186.1:0-15845 GCA_963692815.1 Nyctanthes arbor-tristis | reverse complement strand
TAGTGGTAATATAATTACTCATTAAGAAATAGTTGTTAATATGGTTGAACAATTAATTTTACATGTGTTTTCCATTTATATCATTCTGTATCATTAATATTAAATTACATTGATACTTGGTGTAGATGATTAATTAGATACAAAACATGAAAATAAAAAATTAAATGCATGCTCCACTTTGTAAGTGATTTATCTTTGTAAGACGGATAAAAATAAAATAATAAACTATCTTTGTGGGACTGGGAGGAGTATAAGTTTTATAATTAAAATATTTTATTACTATTTTTATGTGATTAATTTTATGCTATCGTATGACTAGGGGCGGAGCCGGCTTTTGATATCGAGTTATGTAGAACATACAGAATAATATTAATTTGTATATTAAAATTTTTTTATAATTATTTATAGGGTCAAAAAATACATTTTTATCAAAAGAGGTTGTGTCGGGGCAAGGGTGGCCACCCCTGCCTAAGCCCCTGCGTACGACGTATAATGCACGTCGCTTGTTAATATAAATTTAGCATGAGGTGGTCTCAAACTTTCCAAGTAATTGCACGCAATGCGCGTGGGGCACACATACGGTGAACTTGAGAAAATGAGTAGCCGTTTGACATCATAAGCAAACGAGGAAAAATTCTTAGTACATTGGGTGTACTCTAAATTTGGTATTCTATCTATCCATTTCATGACATCTATATATCTATATATCTATATATACATATATTAATTAATTTACTTAAATCTTGATATCTTTTGTATCATGATTTTCTCACTTTTTTTATTTAGTAAATTTTACAGTAATTGTTCTTTTTTTTAACAAAAAATTTTGTGAAAGAACTTAGAGAAAACTTGAATATACCCTTGAGTTTAACAACTAAACTTTAACTATTTTGCTCATTTATTTTGTTTGTTAATCTTTTTTATTAATAAATTAACATACAAAATCTAAAATGTCAATTCTATAATAAATTCTAATCAATTATAATTCATTAATTCACCATCTCTACCTGTGTATTAGTAAGTTTAATGTTATTTGAATTTTTTAAATGTATTTTACATTTTTTTAATTTGTTAATTTTATTAGGATTTTTTAAAATAAGGTGGGTAATAGATATTTTTTCATTATTGTCTATATATACAAAGGATTATTACATGTAAAAATATATGTTGTCTTTGAAACGATTTTGAACTTTACAATTACTAAGTCTATTGATCTTATTGATTCAATTAATATATACTTGTATTTTTATATTTTTTACAGGAGTGTAAATATTACATATTTACGTTTAACTATCAAATAATATATTTTAATAAGTTTTCAATGCACGAATAGTTTAACTAGAATATAATTATTTCGGCTTATTTAACTCACGTCTTAAATTAATTAAATGAAATATTAACACGGTTATCTCACTTCTATCTCTTTTAGAGCTTGTTTGATGTTCTTTATTTCACCAATTTATAATTTTACCTATCACTGATTTGAATTTGATTTTATAGCTATTCAATTACAATCACATATTCTAAACTTTTTTATATTTTTAATACGTATTCTACATCTCTCTATTATAAATTCTCCACATTTTAACAAATAAAGAGCATCAAACAAGTTCTATCATTTTTCATTTTTTTTTCTCTCCCCAATTCATTTCTCAACTTGACTTCCTTTTTCATGTTCCATTTTCTTCTTTCCAAGCTCGCTCTCGTGAACTTCCTTACGTTGAAAAGAAGATGACTAAATTCCATTTGCATGTCTCTTGACTCCAATAAAGCTGGATAAACCTGAGTAATACCTATTGCATATTTGCACTTCTTGCCTTTAGAAATTATTTAAAAAAAAAAAAAGGAATCTTTTTCTAACGAGAAGATCCAAACTTTGGCCAGGAAAGAACAGAAATATATAAATTTCGAAAGCATTTTCTAATCTCTAATTATTTTTCATACCCTGCAACACAGCTTCCATAGATTACTTTGCTCCATAGAAATTAAAATCCAGAAATTGAAACCCTTTTTGCAGAACATGCTTACCTTTGATTGAAACAGGTGATGGGTAGACGAAAAAATATGCAATTTCCACATCAAAAAACTAAAATTCAGAAATTGAAACCCATTTTTTCCTGAAAACGCTTACCATAAAACACGATTAATTTGGGGACTTGAAGGAAGGGGATTCTTTTTATTTTTTAATTTTTTTTTTTTTTTGGTTGGGTGTGGGGGTGGGGGTGTTAGAATGTATGGTTAACGGAGTTATGAGGGAGATATAAGTGAGCCCAAATCGACACATGTCATGAAATGAGCGGATGACGTAAAGAGTCTTAGGTACCGGAAATTTTTCTTGCAAACGACAACTTCTTAATAAATATTAAGGAGACATGAATCTGCAACTTGTATCTATTGATGGTCAATTGTTGATAGATTTTGATTTAGTTTTCAGTCCAATCCCGAAAAGCAATTTTGATGAGAGACAACGAGTGTCTCTGTTATTGACTCACCTATAGAGCCATATAAATTAGTGGGGGAGAATGTATTACGTACACCAATTGTCTCCATAATAGAGACATCCAGTGCCTCCCGATCAAAACTCATCATGATAAGTGTGTAAACATTGTGCTAGAGCACTGGCAGGAAGGCGGCGATGGTGGGCCTGGTCCCCACGGCCCCGCCCCCAGTGGGGAATTTTTTTTTCTTTGTAAAAAAAATTATATGAGTAATACTATTTAAAATTACTGGTGCTTGACACTATATAGTAATGTGGCATTAAATGATAAGTTAATGAAGTGAATCATTTATTCATTTATTTAATTTCACTTATCATTTAATACTACATTAAATATCACATAGACTGGTGTCAAGCACCATTAGTGCTACATAACATTATTCAAATTATATATATAAAAGATTTAGTCGTGTGTGTTATACGGCTCACTCCTCTGGCCTACCCCTCTAAAAGCGCCTGATTCCGCCTGTGTGCTAGACGATATCATGTAGTATGGTTGAGACGATAACAATGAGAGGGAATCCTTAACTCACTTGTAAAATGATTCTAAGGCAAATCCTAAATGTGACTTTTTAAGTTTGATATATGACTTTTTAATTAAAATGCCTCAATCTCCACTAAGTAGAAATAAATCTATAACAATAAGTATAGAATAAACCCTCAATACAACGGAATCGAGCTAGCACTTGTAATCAAGTCACAGGCCTCAAGCCTTAACCAAATGAAATATTTTCTTATTTTTTTAACCTTCCTTTGTTTTTTATTTTATTTTATTTTATTTTTTATTTAATTTTTTTTTTGGGACATCAAACTTTCCTTTGTTTATGTAATTTTGTTTTCTTTTTTTGAACATTATTTATAAAGGTATTGTAGGAGGGAGAGTCGAACCCATAGACATAGGCGTGGAAAGCTCACTCGAATGCCACTATAGTACAAGGATCTTGTCTCCTTTGTTAATGTATTAGTGCAATCAGATAAATAATTCCCAATTTGAGTTTTAGAATCGTTACTTTGGCATTCAAGAATCTTTTCCTTTTTCTTTTTATCATACCATATGATGCTAGTGTCTTAAGATTTATAAATGTGTGTATATGACTTTATCTGAGACTTGTGCTTAGAATTGGTTCAACGTTGTACCTGAATCGAGTTGAGAGTTAAATTAACAATCCGGATGTTGAAAGTTTATACCATTGCAATTTTATGTTACTTACAAGCTTTTCTGCACTGTCTATGATTTACAAATATACTTCTAATTTTCTTTTCTACACTGATTTCTTTATTCTAACTAAAAGGTGGCCTCCAAGATCCAGATGACTATTGACTAGCAATAAAATAAAATACCAATGACAGCATATTGGATGTCAAAAAAAAAAAAAAGAAAAAAAGGAAAAAATTTTGTTCTTCGTGATGTAGTGAACAGAAGTGGATCGACAACAGATGACATTCCTTTAACTTGAACGGATGACATTCCTTGCTTTGACATTTGAATTGCTTCGAGTTCTGCTGATGCTTGCTTCCTTCGCGGTCGGCTCTCTTCCCATTCAGGTACAGGTAGCAAGTTGAGCAATGGCCATGATTTCTTCTTTCTTGCCTTTTTTGAGCTCTTGAGCATCAAGAATTTCGAACAACTGATTTTCCTAAATCGATTGCAAGAAACGTGTTGCCAAACTCCTTCCCTTATTATGTATGGGTTCTAATTGACAAGATTGCTTTTTGCCCAGTTAAAAATTCAACCATAACCACACCAAAGCTATAAACATCAATTTTTTCTGTAAATTGGCTCGACTGGAAGTACTCTGGAACCCAATAACAAAAAGTTCCTATAACTTTTGTGGTCAACTGAGTTTTATTAATAGAATCGGTCCTTGATGTTCCAAAATCCGAAACTTTTGCCCTATATTTTTCATCCAAGAGTATATTTGTTGACTTGATGTCTGGATGGTAGACAAGTACAAATGCAGCAGAATGCAAATAAGAAAGTGATGCAGCTACTTCTATGACAATTCTTAACCGCATTTCCCATGTTAGCACAAATTCCAAGGTTGGGTTGTGGATATGTTGAAAAAGTGCATCGTTTGGAATACACTCATAGACTAGAAGAGGAACCTGGATCTCTAAACAACATCCAAGTAGCTTAACTATGTTTATGTGGTTTATTTGTGATAGAATAACTACCTTGTTAATGAAGACTTCCAATTCGTCTTCATCTACTTTTTGGGACTTCTTCACTACTACAATTGTGACGACACGTCGTTCTATTTTTAAGCTCAACATTTACTCATAAAAGTCAAGGGTGGAATGTTTAAGTTAAGGTCAAAGTTGGACTAAGCTGCGATAATTTAATTTTTGGGTTTATAAATTAAGCACTTAAATAAGTTGAGATTTATATGAAATTATATTATCATTTGGGGTTTAAATGAAATAAGAAACGAAGTCAGGGACTTAAATGAAGCAAAGCAAGAAATTGAAGGACTTTGGATGTAATTTCCCATATATGTAGATATGTCTCTTGAAATTGGGCCATTTCAAACAAGCCCCAACCGAGAGAGAAGGGGAGAGAGAGAGACCGAGGGAGATCACTCGAGCAAGAAAAAAAAAGAGGAAAATCGGGAGAAGCTTGGGAGGAGAAAAGAAGAATACAAGAGTTCAGTAAAGTAAGTATAAATTGTTTTTAAGCTTTAAATTGTGTAAGTTTAAGTGAAAATTTTCATTCAAGGTTTATGAATTTCTTGATAAATTGATACTAAAATCTTGGCATAAGTTGTTTTATATGTAGGGTGCTTTTTTATGAGCTAAGGATAGGAATTTTAGTTATATATGGAACATATAAGATGATTGGTGTGTGTGTGTGTGTATATATATATATATATATATATATAAAAGAAGAAGAAAAAAAAGGGAAAGAAAGCAAAAGAATGTAAAAGAAATCAGAAAGCTAGGCCAATTCTTGTGGCTGGAAAAAAAAAAAAGAAAAAGAAAGAAATGAAGAGAAACAAGAATGAAGCAAAAGGGCCCGAGATCTTTCTGCCAAGATTTTGGGAAAAAAATAAAAATAAAAATAAATAAAGAAATGAAAGTTTGAGGAATCTTGGGAAGTACAAGAATCAAACACAAGTTTACTTATCTTTAAGTTTTGTTTTATGTAAGTTTTAAGATGGGAAATTATATTTAAAGTTTATGGGAAATTATTATGAATATACAATACTAGGTTGTAATTTAGCTTAAAATGGTAAGCGTTATTGTGGTGTTTTTAGTGATAATTGAGGATTAATTGGCATGAGATAATATGATTATTTGTACGAATATTCTAAAATATACTAAATCTAGAATAAATGCAAGAAATGAACAAATTCATATTAAATAGGAAAGGTGGAAATTTTTGTTTAAGGACTAAGAATTAGTGTTCGTTTTAGTGGGTATTGGAGACTTTAATATATGATATTATGACAAATTGTAAGATGAAGTAAAGTCTAGAATAGTTATATGAAGGGAAGCATAAGAGGTTAATATGGAATTCTAGGGAGCCAAGCATGTATGCATGAATTTAATAAAGTGACTTAAGAATTGGGAATTATTATCGGCACTATTCTGCCCTTTAACTTTGGAAGATCATAACCGATAGTATATATTGAATTTTAACAAGATATAAGTTGGAAAATGATCTTCTATGTGTTATCTATCATTCAAAATTGGAATGACACCATTTGGAGATCGGTAGGACTTTTTATGACATGTTTTGCGAAGAGGGACAGTGCAGACCTGAGAACAGGTTTTGGGGAGTGGAAAATATTTTGGGTGTTTCCAACTTAGTTTTCTTGAGATAAATTTTATATATGATGAACTTATATGAATTTTCTACATTTTAGCCGATCTCATAAGCATACGACACCATCCTTGATTTTTAAAGGGTTTTAAATGGGCATTGCCGAACAGGAAAATTTAACAATTCTTAGTTGAAAGGTTGAAATTTTACGTGTAAGTTGGTGTTATGATTTTATAGCATAATATCATGGTAATTTAGGAATTTGGTAAGGTTGAGAATAAATACAAGTAACGAACAACTTAATATTTAATAGCAAATGTAGAAAGTTTGTTAAGGCCAAGAATTAATGTTTAAAGGTAAAGAGTTAGTGTTGTTATTTTAGTGGATAATTGAGATTTTAATACTTAATATTATTACAATTTCTAAGATGTAATAGAGTCTAGCATAATGATATAAGAGGGATAACAATATGTCTAATTTAAGGACGAAAAAGTCTTGGGAATTTAATGAAATAGAGAATGTGTAATCCAAAGAGAATTTCATGGTGATAAAATTAGTTGGATTAGAAAATTTTTAACTAGCAAATAAACTAGGAAGAGTATAAATAGGATTGATGAAAGAGAAGTAAAAGAATCAAGTTATGGGGAATTTGTGGAATAGAAGAAGTTCATTAGAAGTGAATTAAAATGTTAAGTAGACTCTTCCGATATGATTTCACAGGCAATGACAAAGGTTAAAAAGGAAATGAACCATGAAAGGAGCCACATTGCTGCATATCCTGTGAGTGGAGCTCTTCTCTCATTTCTTCCTAAATGAATATTATTATGCTTTGATTCCACGTGAATTTACAATATCCATGATGATAATGTATTTCAATGAAATTTCCCAAATGATGATATTTTCTTAAGAAAAGTTCGCTATACATCTTATATGAAATGATGATTCGTGCTCTTCAGAGAAAAGTTTCTATTTGAAATATAATTTTATGATGCATGAAAACCCCAAATTTGTTTCCGATGTCATGATAAGCTACCTACAGGTGAAGGGGCCTATGGCTCAAGCAGACCAAATGAACGCCGCCCAGGCGAAGAGGCCTATGTGCTAACTATGGCTCAAGCTGTTTAATTGTACCGCCTAGGGCAAAGAGATCATAAGGTACCTATGGCCCAAGCTGACCGTCTACGCTCATATGACTTGATATTATGATCATGAGATATTGGATACTCTTTGGGGAAAGTTCTATGAAGATCTTAAAAAGAAATGATTTTATGATGCTTACAAGAATGACAACGATTCTATAAATATTTCGATGTTAGATGAATTCAAGTTGATGAATTTTATAATGATTGTTAGAATGAAATGATGTTTCATGATGTTTTCCAATAAATAATGATTTTATAAATGTTCATGTTATGCTGGAATTGAGCACAAATTATGAATGTTAAATATTCGAGATTTTGTAAAGTTATATTATGATTTTTCAAAGCATGGTTATTTAAAAACTCTACTCATTGGGCTAGTTAGCTCACAAGTTTTCCAAATGATTTTCTCAACAGGTGGCAATTGAAGTTTGTGTAACACATCAGGATCGAGCCTGCTATTTCTAGAATTGAGCGACCATCTAATGAAATGAACTGTTAAAGGGTTTGTTGTTAGTATGATTTATAGATTTTGATGGGGTTAAGCTACTAGTATACATTGAGGATTATGAGTAAACATATTTGATTTAGTATAATTTTTCATATCTAAAGTATTGTTGCTGGTGATGGTGGGAAATTATTACATTGTGAAGTGTATTTGGGTTGAAATTGGCTATTATGCAGGTTGGCTTTTGTGAATAATTAGAGGAGATGATGTCGAAATTTTTCTAGAATAAGTAGTATATTCATGAGCCTTGACAATAAATTCTAACTTCTTGTTGGAATTTATTGTCGGCGCACGTCACACTTCTAGTAAGTTGGAGATGCTGGGAATGGGACGTGTCAACAATTCTCCCATCTGAAAGCATCCTTTTATAGACGGTACCTTAGCCTCCATGACCAAGTATACGATTCACATTATAGTGATCAGTGGCTTGTTCTAGCTCCTTTGAACTAAACAATTTAGTTCTCTCCAAACCATTTTGAGACGAAGACAGTTGTTGTTCCAACAATAAGCCTCTATTGCACTTGAAAAACTTATGTATGCGCTTTGCGTTAATTCTCTTCCTAATAACTTTGTAGGACCTCCAAGTTCCAACTAGGAAAATAAGTGCGCCAAACCCCGAACCCATGGCAATAAATGCTACTTTTGCAGATCTTTTTCCCTCGTAGCATTCAAAAGACCCATCTGTATTGATACAATTCCCAGTTCTACAGTAATTATGGCTTGCATTAATGAACTCATCGATATCAATGCACCCATCAACTGACACGCCCCACTCCCAACACCTCTAAAATACTAAAAATGTGATGTGCGCCGACCATAAATTGCAACTAGAAGTCAGAATTTACCGTCAAGGCTCGTGTACGTACTAAGGATCCTATAAAATTTCGACAGCATTTCCCTTATTTTATTAACAAAACCAACTTGTACAAATTCCCAACACCAACACATCAATGCCTCACAATCTAATAGTTTCTCATCATAAGTAATATCACCTCATAAATCAAGAAATATACTAATCTGGATATGATTCACACAACTTCCAACTATGTGCTAATAACCTTATACATGTCAACTTATAAATCATAGTGTTAACAAATCCTATAGCTAATCAATTTCGTTAAGTGGAGGCTTAATACTTGAAATAGCAGGCTCGATCCTGATGTGTTGCCAAAACTCCAGTTGCTACCTGGAAAGAAAATCATTTGGAAAACTTGTGAGATAATATAATAAGCCCAATGAGTGGAGCGTCATAATTAAAACATGCTTTGGAAAGTCGAAACATAACTTTTACAAAATCTCGAATAAACGTTCAAGTGCATTTGGGAATCTCCATGACTTTAAATGTAAATTCAACATAACATCAACATTTGTAGAATCATCACATATTCGAAAACATCATGAATATCATTTCACTTCATAATTATCATAAAATTCACTAGAAAACATTATAAAAATCATTTCATTTCAAGATCATCATAGAATCTCCAAAGAGTATCCAACATCACATGACCATGATATCAAGTCATACGCGCGTAGACATCAGCTTGGGCCATAGGTACCTTATGAACCCTTCGCCCTAGGCGGTACAACAACTAGCTTGAGCTATAGCTAGCACATAGGCCCCTTCGTCTGGGCGGTGTTTATTTGGTCAGCTTGAGTCATAGGCCCCTTTGCCCGTATGCGGCATATCATAACATTGGATACAAATTAGGGGTTTTTCATACATCATAAATCACGTTTCAATCAAACATTTATCTAAAAATCATGAACCACATACATTTTCTCTAAAAATCATGGCATCAAGCTTGCATAAAACTCCATATAAACTTCTCTAAAGGAAAATCCACATAACTTTTCGAAGAAACATCAACTTTTGAAATTTCATAGAAAGACATTTATTATAAAACATTGCAAGTTCCTCTAAAATCAAAGAATTGTATATTTCATTTAGAAAGAAAGGAAGAGGAAAGGCTCTACTCACCAGCTAAATAGCCATGTACATGTAGCCCCTTCCGTGTTTCCTATAGCATAACATAAAGACTCTTATTTCAATTCCTTTCCTCAAAATATCTTATTGTCTATATAATTTATATTTTCGTAACTTTCGGATCATTCCGTGTCATTGACTTTCCTCTTTTTCCATTTACTTATTACACATCCTAACTTACTTAGTTATTCACCATATAATTCATTCATCCTTTATATCAACACTTATTTACTCTTTAAAGTCATATCTTATTTCTTTCCTTTTAAATTCATAACAACTCTATAATTTCTTTAACTAAATAAAGTCAAAATATAATTGCTCTTGAAGTCAATTATTCTCTTCATTACCATATGATCACATCTTTAAAATATCAATAACACTTAATAACTTCAGTTTCAACAATAGTTATTGCCACCTATATCATAATTTCAAATAATGTGCAATATGTTCTCTTGGTATAGTTAACTAATCTTTAACAATCACCTCAATATTCAAATCTTCTTTCATGAGCTAAGGATAAAGAGGGCTAAACACACTTAATTAATTCCTTTTAGGTTACAAGTCATATATTCTTTTAAATTTTCAATAGTTCTTCAATCTTCATATATATATATATATATATGTATATATATTCTAGAGACTTAATCCATTTAGAAATTGGAATTGATCATATATTAAAATCTTAAATTCCCACTAAAAATAACAAATGACATAAATGCTAGACTTCCTAGATTTCTCTTAAATATTAGATTGTCTCTTCCTTACATTTATTTCCAACTTCATTAAATTTCTAATTTGCCATGTCCATAAAGTCACAACACCAACTTAAATAAAAATTTTCAGTTTTAATTCCTCTATTTAAATCTTCATCTATACACTAGCCAAGTCTCATTACACTAACATCTTGAGTATCAAATTTCATAACTAAATAATAATTTCATGCCATTAAAACTTGTAGTAAACAAAATTACAAGCTACTATGCATATTCATAAAATTTCCCATAAACTTTAAACATAATTTTCATCTTAACTTTCATAAAACAAAGCTTAAAGATAAGTAAACTTGAGTTTGATTCTTGTACTCCCCAAGATTCTTCAAACTTCTATCTTTTTTTTTCGTGCCTGCACTTTTTGATTCCTTTGCTTTCTTTCATTTTCATTTTTTTTTTCCAAACTTTGGCAGAAAGCTCTCGGTTTCTTTTGCTTTCTTTTTTTTTTTCCCCTTCTTCTCCTCTTCAGATATAAATATACACATACCCACACACACCAATATATATGCACATAACACACCAAATTCTTATATCATCCATATCTAACTAAAATTTTATATTCCTTAATACATAGAAAACATCTTATGCTAGAGAAAACATCTTATGCCATGATTTTAGTGTTAATTTCTCAAGAAATTTCATAAATCTTAAATGGAAATTATATCTTAAACATATATAAATTAAAACTTAAAAATAAATAACACTTACTTTACTTTGTAAATCCTTGTGTTCTTCTTCTTCTTGTCCCAAGTTTCTTCCAATTTCAATTTTTTTTCGAGCTCTCCATTCACGACCCTCTCGGTCTCTCTCGATCCCTCTCATTCTCTATTCTCTCCCTTCGTTCCCACACAAGAAGAAATAGATATTTTGGTGTAAATTTCCAAAATTAGCCCTTTACACACCATCTTTGTGTTTTAATTCATTTTGGTCCTTCAACTTCTTGCTTTCTTCATTTAACTACCAAACTCGTAATATATTTCCATATAAAACCTAAACTTATTTAATTGCTTAAATGGCAACCCCAAAAATTAAGTTAATATATCTTGGTCCAAATTTGATATTGACTTAACATATTACACATTTGACTTTGCCAGATAAATGTTGAATTTTGAAAATAACGAAGCGAGTCGTCACATCAACTATATAAGATTCCCTTGAAAGTCGTCCTTGCATTTACACGGGTAATCATAAGCTCTTGGAACACCTGGATAAAAAGGAGGGACTGAACAAAATCCCATATACGTATCAACTAGTGAGAATCGCCAGTCAAGTACAACAGGTGCATGCACAAACTCTTGATCAAATGGATTAGATTTGTCACATCCTCTTGAAGCCCTCTATAGTTCTAGTAATCATTTTCCAACCATTTCTCCTGAACAAGGAAGGCATATCCACAAAAGCCACTGAAATTGTGATAAGAGCTTTTGTAGCAGATATATTGTTCCTTAAGCATCTGCGGGATGGATGTCTGGCAGCAGTTGATGCCACTACAGCCGCCATCCATATTTTTAGATGGAACACAAACGGCCATATATGCATGCTCCAACTGTTGTTTTATTTTTGAGCAATGAAACCACAGTTTTGCGACCCTATACTATTAGTATGTTATTGGAGCCTGAGAAACTAAAAGGGAGTTCCCGGCAATGACTTTCCTATGTTGAGGTCCTACTGTTCAGTCGAACAATTAATGGGTGATACAGGCCGTTTCACAACTACGGTACCTTGTGGCAAGGAAATCTCTAACACTTGAAGATTTAGGATGCTCAAGACAGGTGTTTCAGGATTTTTGAAGTGTTGACAGTTGATTGCGAACGGTGAATTAGCACTACATTCTTGCCCAATGCCAAAGGGATAGGGATCTTCTAATGTTTCCACATCGTTCTTTATAGTTTGGCTTCGACAAAGGTACTGCTGCAAACCCCATTACCAGTAGTGAAAAAGTGATGCAGAGAAGCAAACTTGAAATTCATTCTTCTGAGGCTGATGATTGAAAAACTTGTAAGAAACTGTTATATATATATATATATATATATCACATTATATCAGCATATTGTTGTTCTTAGAAAACCAACTAGAATAGAAAAAATAGAACAGAAAGTAAAACTCAAATTCAGAGAAGTGAGTTTGCCAAAGAGTGTAAATTTCAGTACAAAAGGATCATATCATAGCCACCAATAGAAAGAGGTTAACATACCTTGAGATGTAACATCCTCCATTGGTTCTAAAATAAATTATTTGTTTTCCTCTTCTCTATATTCACTCTTCTGCTAGTTTTCAGTTGTACAAAAAATCAATGGAAAACCTCATTATATAGAGCAATTTATACCACTTAAAGCAACAAATATCACAACCTCCAATCTAAATGGAGTCACTTTCTTCTTCTTTCCTTTTTTGGTGCCTAGTTGACTATTCAATGTAAGAGAAGGATCCCAAATTATCAATTAGGAAAGTTCTTTGTTTGTGTACTTTGTATGCTTATGTTAGTCATAGATGAGAAATGTTGAAAAGGTCAACAATGATTAGTAATGATAGGTCAATACGGAAATCAGCTGGGCAGTCCAAGTTTTCGGCAGCGCGCACAACATTTAGAGGCAATTTTATCTTTTGGCTATTTTAAATGCAAATATAGAATTCTAGGCTGGCATCATCATCCGGAAAATCAATTAAATGTACCATTATGCAATAAGAAATCATCATCATCCAAGTTTATCTTTTACAAACCCTTTTTTTTTTAATTTTACTACTATGCAATATATTTTTCTAGAATTAAAAAAACAAATCATAATTGTGAACACTAAAGAAACATGGACATGGATTCACATATGATAAGAACTTTAAAACATAATAACTTTATTTAGTGATGCATCGAATACAAGTTATGTAAAGGACAAGTTAACCATGGAACTAAGAAAGATAACAAACCTGCTTTGCTTCACTGATACTTTTCCTATGAAAATTGGCTTGGTTGAAGTACCAAAGATCCAAGTGACTAGAGTTTAGAGTGAACTTGATCAATAGAAACGTTTTCCAGGTACTTATCATCCCAAAAGTGAGTTTGTCAGCTTGATGTTCAATGGTAAATGGGTAAAGATGGGGGCAGAGTGCAAATATGAAAGGAAGCGTTGCTACTATTTCTGTGGCAATTCTTCTGTGTGTCTATGTTAATGGCAATTCCTCTGCTCAGTTTGTGGGTATTTTGAGATATGTATCATTGTCAATTAACTTGTGGACTAGAAGGAAACTTTAGTTTATAAACAGCATCTCCGGTACTCGACTATATTTCTGCGGTTTCTTCACAACAGGGTAGCAGCCTTATTAGTGAATCGATTTTGAAGACCTGTAGTAATCATTCCGAAGCCAATTTCTTGAACCACGAAAGCATATCCAGGAAAGTACTGACATTTGTATCAGAATTTCTTTAAGTTATTTGTGTTCCTTAAGCTTATGTGACTTCTGACAGCTGGACCAGATAGGGCTATATAGAGTATGGGGTTCATGATCTGCTTTCAGCGACCAGTGGACTTCTACAGATAGACCGTTATGGTTTTCCTTTGGTTAGGAGTATATAGTTTAGCTTAATTCTTTATTTTTTGAGTCATTTGTACAGTTACTCTAGCTATTGTTTTATTTCTTGCTCGTACTGATTCCAGTATTAGGGAGGTAGTACCTCCTTATTTACTACTTTCATTTATTGTACATTCAATTAGAGGTTAGTTTATATGCCCCCTCCTGGGTTGTACCATTTTTTGAGATATTAATAAAAATAGTAGGAGAATTCCAAACCCCCACTAGCTAGGTAAGGTGGACGCTTAAAAACGACGTTGCACCTAGTTGGTGCGTTGATTAAAAAAAATAAAAATGAGAAAAAAAAAAGGCTTCTGTGAGATATATTTCTAGCACACTGAATGCCATTGCAACTGTTTATGTCATTGATACTGAAGCAGTTGCGTTCATCTAATTCAGGCTAGTCAAGAAAGATGTTTTAGGATTTCTGTTGTCTGTAACTTCAACATTTGAGTTACGAAGCTTAGTTATTTTCTCCACTAAATTAACAATAAATTGACAATCTGAATAGTTATACTACTAATTAATGTGCTTTGAATGTTATAAAAACAGATCATTGCAATTTATGTAGACCAGATATGTCACTTCCATTCAAATTTGTGGCAGACAAACCATCCTTCAGACAAATTAAGTACAGTACACAAATAATTAGAGCAATCACTGATTTCACTACAAATAATTAGAGAAATGGTTCTTTAAGCAAAGTCGGATAGGTTCTAATGAGAAGTGATGAGTAGAAACTGCAACCCCATTCTCCTCTCCATTTTACAAAAGCAATTCATAGAATAATATTAATTGAATTGTATTGACTAAATTCAGTAATCTTTTCCAGGTACACTGAATTGACAGGCATGATATATGCTCGTTCTAGTCTCTGATCATACATTCCCACTTTTTATTGAGACGAAACTCTAAAATTTAGAAAAAGGGCAGACCTGTTCCAAACACCCAGTCATGTTTGCGATGTCTTGTTATCCTACATTAATCGCTTCATTTCTTAAAATGATCAATGCCATGATTAACACCTTAATTTACCTGAGACTAGTCCACAAAGCTTCCTTAATGTTTGCGTAACCAACATTTTATGTTTGATAAATGATAGAGAGTGCTAAAGAGATATTTCCATTTGCATATTCATCAGACATCTCAAAGAGAATCCTAACTGAAAATGACTTGAACTATACACAATACAGTTTGATGTTATGGAGAGTTTTCGACGGGATAATAGACTCAAGCAAAACCAGAGAATCACCGCAGTGATCAATAAAAAGAGTTTTACATACCTTAAGGTGCAGTGTCCTCTAGTCTCGGTGAAATAAATTATTTGTTTCCTCTTCTCTATATTCACTCTTCCGCTAGTTGCAATTGTACACATATCAGTGGATAACCTCAGAATATATAGCCATTTACACCATTCAAAGCAACAAATATCACAAACTCCGAATCAAATGGAGTTATTTCCTTCTTCTTTCCTTTTTTGGTGTCTAGCTAACTATTCAAAGTGGAACCCTCCAAAGTATTATAAAAATTCAATCAAGAAAGTTCTTTGATGGTGTACTTTGTATTCTTTAATTATGTTACATATGCGAAAAAGATTGAAAAGGCAAAAATGAGAAG
>CAVNYN010275180.1:0-27040 GCA_963692815.1 Nyctanthes arbor-tristis | reverse complement strand
GCCATTTCCAGCAGCACAGAGGGGAGACTCCTTCCCCTCCTTGGTAGCCAAAAGGGGGAGGCCTCTCCTCCTGTGTTGCCAGAAATGGCAGCACTTTTACTGCCATTTTCGGGAATCTTCCCCGTGCCGCCGAAAATGGTAGCACTTTTGCTACCATTTCCAGCAACTTTTGGCTGCTAAAAAGGAGAGGAGTCTCCCCCCATGTGCTGCACCCCCTCCCACACTCTCTTTTTTTAAAACATTAAAATATTTTTTATTTTACCAAGATACCCCCAATTTTGAGGGTAGAAATTCATGGTTTTTGCTATAAGAACGTTAAGTGTAACACTTTTAGAAGGTTAAAGACTCACAGGAGTAAAATCAAAGGTTAGATATATAATCTCAATATTATTAGGTTGAGAACGTTAGCTGTAAATTACCCTTTTTTTTTGTATCATATAAAAGTTTCTGGCTAATTAGCATAAAAGTCTCGACCTTTGGACACTCTTGTACAATTAGTCCCTATCTTTGAATTCTTAGTAATTTCACCCCTGCTTTAATGTTTGTTTAACAAAATTTATCCTTGGTGCTAAATTAGTCCCTTATTAAAAGGGCATTTTTGTCACATACAGCTTAAGATTTAAAAAGGTGCAAAGAAGGTCCCAATATGAATATAATTGATCAAATAAAGATTAAAATTCTATTGATTATTGATTGAACAAAATTTAAAGTGAAAAAATATTTCAAAAGTAAAAATGAGAGGGGAAAAAAGAAAAAAAAAACTAATGTTTATTATCTCACTAGTAATTTCGATCAGTCATTATTTACATCAAACAGTAACCACTGTCAGTCCCTCCATTTAAAAAATGTTTTTTTTTCAATAATGCTAATTATTTTGAAACCTTTACTTATAATTGTTTTTAATATTAAAGTAGAAGTAAATGTCCTTCTAATAAAGGACTAATTTAACACCAGGGATGAATTTTGCCAAGAAAATATGAAGGTAATTGTGAAATTGCCAAGAATTCAAAAATAGAGACCAATTGCCCAAGAATATTTAAAGATATGGACTTTTTGTGCCAGTCACCCAAATTTCTTGACATGGCTAGATATCACACGAGACGAGAGACCTTCATTAGCATTCACTGAAGTCCGAAAATTGCAGCCGCCGGGAATTGATTCTCAAACAAACCAACTTTGACCTTTTATCTGTAAAATTCTATGTGTTAACTCACCTCCGTAGAACAGAGGCAGGTGATTCTTATTTTCATTCTCAGAAACTTCCGGGATAGTGGGTGCTGATTCCTTTTTTTTTTTTTTTAATTTAAAAATCAAAATCATTTATGCTATCTTGAATCTTGATAATCCATCTGAATTCTCTTTGTTTGTTTCTTGAACCAACGAAATGAAGACGAAAGCCATTTTCTTGAATTTCTGTATGCTTCTGTACCTTTTGGTGTTACTTTCTTCAGCTTCTTCGTCAGCGGCTTTAAGCACAAACACATCTACATGTCCGCTGGATCTGGGCTATGTACTGAGAACTCCATGGTCGATTTCCCACTGCAAAACCCCACCAAATCCCAATTCAAGCCAAGAAATTTCTCCTAATTCCGGCGGAGAACGCCAGTGCTGCCAGACCCTTCTCTCCCTCTACGGCGTAGCACTGTCTCAGCATCTTAAAGAAACTTCTCTTTTTCAGCTGCCCGATTTACCAACTTCCATTTCTTGCCTTGAAGATTTCCAATCCAAGTTGAATTCTCTTCTTCTCCCACAAAATCTCACCTCTATTTGCTTTGATCCAATGCAATTTGTGATAACTCCCAACATCTGCGCCTCCATTCAATCCACCAAAGATTGGGTCAACAAGCTTGGGCCCTCCACTGTATTGGATTCTGCTTGTAAGCCGGACCTGACTGATTATACTCAATGTGATGCTTGCCTGGCTGCTGGCTTGGAGGTCCAGAAGGAACTGATTGCTGTTGATGGTAATAAGTCTCACTCCACAGAATGCTTTTACTTTGCAGTTCTGTATGCTGGTGGCATTGTTAATGAATTTGGACCTGAAAGCAATGGTGCTTTGACCTGTGTCTTTGGTCTTTCAATTGGTTCGGAAAAGGGTTCTTCTAGTAAAAAACATTTGGCTCTTGTATTTGGATTAACTGGAGCTGGTGTTGCAATCTTGCTGATGTCTGGTTTGCTGGGAATGTACCTGTGGTGGGATAGGAGATGGAGGAAAAAACGCGATGGATTTGGTTGGGGAGACGAGGAAATGGAATCTAGGTCAAGGAAGAGGCCTACTACTGTGTCTATATGGTTTAAATTTCATGCACTTGAGAAGGCGACGGATGATTTTTCACCCAAGAATTTCATAGGAAGAGGTGGGTTCGGGATAGTTTACAAAGGAACTTTATCTGATGGAACACTTGTTGCGGTTAAGAAGATCATAGAATCCGATTTTCAGGGGAATGAGGAGTTTTGCAATGAAGTTGAGATCATTAGTAACTTGAAGCATAGGAATCTGGTGCCACTTAGAGGGTGCTGTGTGACTGAAGATGATGGTCCGAGAGACAGTGAGAGGTACCTCGTTTATGATTACATGCCTAATGGAAATCTCGAGGACCATTTATTTCCAACAAGTCAAGGTAAAAGTTTGAAAATGCCATTGACATGGCCGCAAAGGAAAAGTATAATTCTGGATTTGGCAAATGGATTAGCTTATCTGCATTATGGAGTGAAGCCAGCTATTTATCATAGGGATATTAAGGCCACGAATGTATTGTTGGATGCGGATATGAGGGCGAGAGTTGCAGATTTTGGATTGGCAAAGCAAATTAGAGAAGGGCAGTCCCATCTGACTACTAGAGTGGCCGGAACACATGGATACTTGGCTCCTGAGTATGCTCTGTATGGTCAGCTAACTGAGAAAAGTGACGTTTATAGTTTTGGGGTTGTTGTTCTGGAGATTATGTGTGGGAAGAAAGCTCTGGACTTATCTTCAGAATCATCTCGTGCAGTTCTAATCACAGATTGGGCTTGGTCGCTGATAAAAGCAGGGAAATTAGAACAAGTACTGGATGCTTCTCTGTTGAAAAATGAAGATTCATCAAATGCAAATCCAAAAGCTATAATGGAGAGATTCGTACTCGTTGGTGTTCTGTGTGCTCATGTTATGGTGGCTTTACGGCCGACCATTTTAGATGCATTGAAAATGTTGGAAGGAGACATTGAGGTTCCCACAATTCCCGATAGGCCAACGCCCCTAGGACATCCTTCATTTTTTGGTGGTGATGGTAATACTTTTAGCATATCTCCTGCATTGAGTGTATTGCAGTTATATAGTGAAGATATGCTTAGGTGAAAATGAAGACAGAATTACTCGTTGACTTGTAAATAATTTTTTCATGGTAAATAGTCTGTTTGGTTTGTCTACTGCATCTAGTCGGCAAAGTATACATTGAAATGAACTCTGGAGCCAAAGAAGACTGAAAGTTACCCGATTACAGTATCCCGTGATCATAGCTTGATTTTCAACACTTGAAATTGGAAGGCAGTTCCTGCATCATGAAGCTCAAGGAAGCACTACCAACCTCCTCGATTCCTTGGACGGAGACACACCCTTGGCTGCCAATATATACAGAACTTTTTTGGCACGTTTGGTTGGGAGAATAGAACAGCACTCGACAGTAATTAGGAAGCAAAAGATTCATTTAAAGTTTCTCTTTAACATTGGCACAGGAGAGAGCATCCATGATCTCTCCAGAGAAGAATATTTAAGAGATCCCTCTGTATTATGCCTATTGTCAATCTCTATTTACACAGATAACTTCCACTTTCTGTACAAAAGAATATTCATTGGTTCTGTTGTTTCGTTATTATCAGCTCCATTTCTTGATCTGTAATGCAATATGAAGATTTGATCCAACCCCAAAACTTATAAGCTCTATATCAATGTCATGTTCATTATTTCTGCACACAAAGGTGTATGAGATTCTGCACGACCAGGATGCCATATCGAGGCATCCGCCATATTGAAAAGTACAGTTGACTGATCTAACGAGCAAGATTTCTATCTAACAAAGAGATAGAAGTAGATGGCCCTAAACTTATAGGAAATAAGGCTTATTAGCAGCTCGTCTATAATGAAATCAATCAACATTTCAATTTGACACTTTCACCTAGACCCGGTGGTTTGTTTGTCCACTGCTTATCTAGTAAGAGAATTATTTTGCTAAAACCATAATAAGTGGAATAAGACAACAATAGGGCTTGGCAAATTTATGAAGCTCAAAAGAAAATGTGTGGTTAAAGATGCACGGGAAGCGGACGAGTAAAAGTAAGTTCATAAGTAGCACTTTGACTACTTAGTTAATGGCTTATTTCTCTCGCACAATTTGTGAATCTTTGTTCGCCAAAACACGCGTACATTTTTCAATATCTATTGCATGTGTCACTCCATCTGATTCATGATTCATTAGTAGACTTGAAGAAGAACCAAAATCAAAAAGATCCAATCTAGTCTACCCTACTGCCCATAAAGCACATCACTATGACCGGAGAAAACTGAAATCGTTTTTAGGTTCCCATCTATTAAGATTTGATTGATGGCTAGTCCAGCATTATAAGGTCGATTATGGGGTCAAATCCGTTCATGTTTCCATACTAAAATTTTAATGTCAACCCATGTCTATAGATACCTTTGGAGAATTCGAAGCACTTTTCTTGAACCATATGGGACCAAACCACTCGTTTTTTTTGAATATATGGGGGCTGGCTTTTCCCTCATGCATCCACTCACAAGAAATGAGCACAATCCTTTGATGTTGGATTATCTATTTTGCTGTACTTTGTCCGTTTGAGAATCCTCTCCGTTCTTCCACTTTGTCCCAAAGAGCAATTACAATCACACTGTTCACATTGCATTACATCATGGGGCAATAAGATTTTCCTAGTGAGAAAATGCACGCGTGTTGGAAGTTGAGTTGTGTTGTACCTATTTGTAATTAGAAAGAATATGTTGGCAAGGTGAGGTTGAGGATTTTGTGCCATGGTGCTATGAGAACTAAACTAAAAACTGTTTGGGGGGACTCCTAAAGAGAATTGACAACCAAATTTTTGTTCGACTATCTAGTCAAACGGAGGTAGTATAGAGTGGTTTAAACCCGGAAAAAATTTTCAATGGGTTGCGTTGTGTCAATCTAAATCTAAGATGTGTCAAAGAAAAAGGAAAAATAATCTCAAAGTACATAAACTTTTGCATCCGAGAAAATAAAAGTCTAGCTTCATAGAATGGCTCTAAATAAAATAAAATATATATAAGGAATTTATTTTTTTTTTTTAAAGAAAAGAAGGTAGTGCAAATATACTATTTGATTGTGGGACTTGACTCCACTTTCGGTCTCTGAAACTTTCTTTCTCTCTCTTTCATGCTTGTCAAATAATGCAAATGACAGATTCTCAATCATCCCCTCCACTCTATAGGAAGCACACATAATTGCTCCCAACAAACAAATTCTTTTACCATTTACAAAACCTGAGCTCTTCAAATATTCACTAGGTGCATGTTAGAACAAGAGGAAACTATTCACTCACTTTATTCTCCACCTTCTTCTGCTGCTTCTTTCACAATTTAAATATACACAACCACCTACATCTTTCTCTACGTACAAGATTTCATTAAAGGGTAGTGTTCTATGTTACATTCTCCCATCACCTTTTATCACTAAAGATATTCAGTCTTTTTGCCATCTCCCACGATGAGTCATTCTTCCTCTGGTACTAGTATAAGTGGTTTCTACAACTTCCTCGGAGGAGAACTAAACAATCTTGACCACCTATTTCTTTCTCACGACTTCATGTCAATCAAGTTTCTTCAGCACGTTCTCTTATCACTTAGATCGTTCCACTCCCAGGTAACAGCTTTGGTTCAGAAGTTACACTTACCTGTCGGAGAAAAATGGCTTGATGAGTACATGGACGAAAGCTCGAGGCTTTGGGAAGCTTGCCATGTGCTGAAATCAGGAGTATCCAGTATGGAAAGCTACTACTCCTCTGGTGCCAATATAGCCACTTTGATTGATGACCATCGAGTTCTAAATACGCAACTTTCCCACCAGGTTAGTCATCCCCTCGTCACAGTTGTAAGAACAGCCCCCACATTTGATACATGTTCAATTCCTAGTACTGAATGTAACTGGACAATATAGTGAACCAGATTAGCTTCTTGCTCTTTCTGATTACCATCCAGTGCTGTCACTATCTGCAAGAAATATCAGCCATGAAAGTCTAATTACTTGTTTGACAGGTTATTCGATCAATCAATGGTTGCCAAAGGGAAATGGTAGCCCTGCAAGAGGACAACAAGAGCATAGCAGAAACTAGAATGCAAACTCTGTGTCTAAGGGTTGATGATAGCAATGTCTTAGCAGAATCAGAGTTCAATAAGTACAATGGTTTCCGAGGAGTTCTCTATGCAATGAGGAAAGTAAGCACATTACTTCTTTGGATCCTACTCAGTGGCCTTGTCTACTATTGCCCTGAAATAAGCTCTTCTCAAGGAAGCTTTGAAGGGAATATGATGTTCAATTCAGCCTTCATTATTTCTGCTTCTTCACTGCAACAAAGAGTGATGGCCACACTAAACTCTATGGAAAGCCAACAGGGAATTCTTCTTTATGAATTACAAATGGCGAAATTTGCCATGGAGGATCTGAAAGTGGATATTGAGAGCGCCCTTGAGTATGAATCAGAAGTTGATATTAATGAAAAGGTTGAAAACTTAAAGGGTTACTTTGGAGTATTGAAATCCGGGGCTGAAAGCATAATTGGGCAAATTGATGACTTCTTCGATGAGATAGTTGAAGGAAGGAAACAGCTTTTGGACATATGCTCTCACAGGTAAATGGAGTGGATGGAGATGTGAAACCAAAGGATTCTTGAGACAACGGGCAGTCAAGTGTAAGAAACATTTGATGAGGATAGGTTTAAAGCTGAAATTCTAACTATATATGCTGTCTACTTCTCGTCTTATTTCTTGCAAATGTATTTTGATTTGTGTTGGACACCTCGTATGAAAGTTTAAGCTGTTAGAGAAGATATGTATCTCCTTGCTTGTGGGCTGAATAATTTTTCTCATCATGTAAACCACTTCATCTAAAAGCTTACAAAATATTGCAAATAAGTTTTCCAAGGACACGAGGAGAAATATTGAAGTAAAGAGAATATGATTCTTTTCTTTCAAGAAAAGTAACATTACTATCTTTAGGGAAAAGAAACAAAAGGAATATGTTAGACAATAGCTTCAGCAGAAAGATAAATTTCAAGCAGAGAATAAAAGATCCTTCTAGTGATAAATTTACGACAAATGAATGACTCTTCCTTATACCAGAAGACTGAAAATTTCCCAAAATTAACAATAGCAACGACAAATAAAATAGTGATAATGTCTGGTTTTGCTAAAATTTTAAAAGGCAAACCAAACTTACTTTTAAGCTACTTATTTTGCCAAAGGTGGTTGTTGAAGTTTCCTTTCTTTTACAAGTAAAACTATCTCTTTTTAGAAAGCAAGGGTTACATGTGACTTCTTTAGGAACAGAGTAAGAAGAACAGGGCTGAAAATTCAAATACCAAAATAAGATAATAATAATAATAATAATAAAATAATATAAATAAATCGAAACCCGTCTTGTATCTTGTATCATTTTGGAGAAAGCAGCAATAGAAGTGGACAAAGAAAATTATGACTCTTGATAGCTTATCAACTGGTGCTTTATGTGCCACAAACTGGAAGGTGCCTTCATATCAATAGGAAAAGGTTGTGGTTGAACATATTTAAAGTTCTAAAAAAAAAAAACTAAACAAAAAGTTATGCTTCTAAGCTTTCATTGTCTCTCTGATAGATCACACAAGAAAATGACAGTTTTTTAGTGTTAAAATGTTAAAGGACCATCTAGTTTGCTTTTGTCAATCTGCATCATTTCCTGAGTCCCATGTCCATGCTAATTATTTTGCACATAGAAAAGATACGGAAATAGATGGAATATGGCTTATCCCAGCAAAACGAAAAACTGATGTGATCCAGTCGTTACAAAATGAAGTTTAACGTGTCGATATAAAATCTAACCCCTAAAATTTTTAATCCAGGTCTATGTCACAACAAAAGGTAAAAATTGCACGAATGGGGCAAATACTCGTAACGTGTTTAATGTACCCCATTAAAACCCTTCGCTCAATGATGGTCGGCCCCAAAATGCAAAAAGAAAACCTTTTATCTTACCTTAACAGGATTTGAAATTTCCAAACAAATCTTTAAGAATCAAAGATTCTGCCACCCAATTTTGAACATAAAATGTTAATGGACATATATGATATCTAATAGGTTCAACTTTAAGATCGGACCATGTTCTTTTGAGCTTCTTTAACCCAAAAAAAAGGTGTAATTCCCCTTTTTTTCACTTGAGAAATGATACAAGTACACCCTATACTATGAAGTGGAGTGTTGGCAACATAAGGGCAATTTTGGGATTTCTAGCCAAAAAGAGTTGAGAAGTCAAATTTTATAGGCTTAAAAAAGAGCTTAAGAACTCAATTCACTCGGTCACGCCATTGTAGAAGTTCTGCATTGAGGCTTTGGATGAAAAAACAAATTTGGTGGCATGTGTGCAATCAGCACATCAAAGACATAGGTTCTTTTTGTCAAGAATATGGAGCATTTTGGAATTCCCCGGGCAAAATCTAAAAATACCAAGTTCTGTATTATCCAAAATAGAATAACTGCTTAAAAGAACATTACAAACTGCATATGTCACGAAGTACAAGTTCACATGGATATTTAAGGTAGTGACAAACTAATGTTTAGCAATGCTGAAGAAGTTTTTCTTGGTGCACAAAAAAATATTCATACATTATAGAAAAACATGCGTGTATAGAATCAAAGCGGCCCATAAAAAGTGCATCTTGATTTCATTTTATTGATGAGTGGATTTTCCTACTATTATATCTCATGCATTTCCATGTTAGATTCTTCTGAGTTGTGATAGTAAATGACTAATGATTCCAGTTGTGAAACAATGATGGAAAAGTGGGAGAAGGACAATCTGAGGAGAGAGAAAGAGAGGGATTTCCATAAGATTCTGGCTTGCTTTTCTACTAAATCTCAAAAAGAAAATTTTCTCTCCCTGAAGAAGCATTTGTCTGATTCTAGTTTAGTTGGAATTGAAAGTAATGGTATTTTGTTTTTTCATTTTTACCTCTCTCTTTCTCTTTCTTTTTAATTTTTTTTGGTTCTTCGTTATCACTTTCATATGTACTATGTTTGTGTGATTGTCCCTAGTCTAATTAATAGATCTGACATGTCCCCTGTTCCTTGTGGTTCTTTTCATTTTCTTTTCTCTTTTTTCCACTTCTTTCCAGCTTGCAAGACATTAACAAAGTATTTGACAATTTTTTGAGATTATAATCTAGATTATAATTTACAATGTGACATTATTTTATTGGTTATTTTTGTAAAAACTAAACAATTACAACTTGACTTTTATTTTTTGACTTTTTAAAAAAAATAAAACCAATAAAATAATGTCGTGTGGCAGATTAAAATCTGAGAATCCAACCAAACGGTTTGTAAGTGTTTGGTAAGGATCCAGATTATAATCTGGATTATCATCTGCGACGTGACATCATTTTATTAGTTGTTTTGTGTAAAAAGTCAATAATTGCGGATTGACTTTCACTTATTGAAAAAAGTGAAACCAATGAAATGATGTCGTGTGGCAGATTATGACAGAGTTGCCAAAGACACAGCACCGCATAGCTAGAGACATTAAAGAGTCGAACCAACCTAACATGCGTTGCACATACCTGCTGCTATGGTCCTCCACATTTTGGCAAGTCACACTGGGATGCGCAGAAAAATATGAAGCACGACCTTTGTTCATGCATACACCATATGGGAATAAAGTCTTAAGGGGCTACAACCTTTAGACATGTAAATGAATAGTACTGCACACCAGGGTGAGAAAGGGAGAGAGGAGAAAATTTTAGATTATCATGTTAGCGTATAATAATATCATCTTCCCTACTGCACTCAAAGTAAATTCTTAGAGTCAGGTTAGATGCGGGAAGAGAAGGTACATGATAAACAAATAGTTGCACACATAAAGGCTAGAAATGAAGTGAAAGATACATTAATATGGATCGGTGCAAGTTACTCCATAAAAGGAGAGGGAATCAGAATAAGTGGCAACGACATATATTCACTGTGAATCTTTTCTTTTCCCTTCCGTTCCCTTTCCTGCCAAACACACAAATAGTCAATTTCTTGAACCGTCTGACCAGTGTTATATTTTCCATTGCCTCCAATTACAATAAAATTTGTTCCTCTTCCTATTCTTAATCCAAAGTCCAAACACAGTTTTTAAATTGTCTCATCCGTTTTCTATTTTTCTTCCCAAACAGCAGAAATCCGTCTATACGATCTATATATTGTACCCAAAACAATTGTAACAACTCCTTCACTGCCTTCCTGCGTTTAAAGTCAATATATCCATCATCCACCCCCAATCCAAGTTTGAGGAAGCACTTAAAATTTTGCAGAATTAGAACGGCATCTTAAGTCATTTAATTGATCATAAATACAAGAATACTTCTTGAAAGTGTTGTGTCACATTCTGCAGTGCAACCTAAATTGACTTAGAAGGTAAAATGTCCTTTTTCATTCTCAAGCCACTTTGAAAATTGTTTAGGTGGCTTCTCCAGCACTTTCAGCACTAAACTAGTAATCTATGCAGCACAAATGGAAAAATCAGCACAAATCTAAAATCGGTCTCTACACCAGCTTTCCATGTTATTGCATACGTGCAGGCATAATCATAAATAAGTTATAGTGAGTGCACATAAGTTGTTTTGCTACAAAATTAAAACTTGATGCTATAGATGAATATCAATATATCATGTTGTGAGTTGATCACTAATTAATCCTCACGCCTCCTGGTTTAAGATTGCTATTTTCGTTTATGTTAAAAATGTCACTTTAATAAGAGGATGTGACAGAACTGGAATACATCAAATTTTCTTCTTAAGATCTCACAAAGTCAGTCAAAGCCGTGAACACAAGTATAGAAAGAAACAAGTGATGCAGAAACCAAAAAGTTTTCATTGCAAAAAAATTACGTGCATTGTATTCTTTTTGGACCAGTCAGGCTCGGAAAACCAAAGATTCTATGGCTGGCATCCATCCCAAGCACATGTCACTTACACGGCTAGGCAACAATGAGAAAAGATAAATAGTCACAAATAATAAAAGTCTCAAACTTACAAAGAGATTATCCCAACCAATTAGTATAGGTACAAAAATGGCTTTTGCAATGTAGAAAGAGGCAAATGGCCAGCAAGCACGTTAAGTTATGAATTCAATCATCAGTGGTGGCAAATTGTCTTGAACATTCATTCCATGTTAAAGAAAGAGCAACAGAAAAATACCTGACCACAAACACAATATAAATTCCTGATCTTTTAGAAACCATATCTCAAAATTACAAGATATATAGAGGGAATCAGACTCTCTTGAGAAAAAATTTTCAAGTGGAACCAAAACTCAGCCCAGATATTATGTTCAGAGGTGGAGGATCAGTGAATAACACCTGTTATTACACACCCACCCACAAACACACAGCCACCCACCCACCAACATTCTATTAGAAAGACAGGATGAACCAGACATTTTGTCCAATTATGTGTATTTCACAAAAAAAAATAAAAATAAAAAATTTGCAATGTGAGCGGCCCTTTTGAAATACATGAAAACTTCATGAGGAGGTGCTGCTACTAGGAAAAAAATTACTTCAAATATATCCATAAATACATTCCCAAGGATACATGCTCCAACAAAAGTATCTAGAGGCGACAACTGGCTGCCCTTCTCCTTGAGTTGATCTTCATCTGTATCCCCTGTCCAGAGGTTTATCTTGCACAAGAAACTTGGGAAGAATGATGTCATGCCAGAATCTCCCACAATTAGGTGGTGTAAAAACCCGCATTATGCAACCATCTAGAGACAACAATTGTGGTTTAACAGAGATGCTAGTGATTCCTCAGAGCCAAATCTCAACCAATTTTTCACCACAGCTACTTGTGTCAGTCAAGTAATAAGATGCATCCAATCAAGAAAAAGAGCTAATTGATCTTTTCCACATGAGATGCAATTACTCAACACCGAATTGGCGTAGAGAAGTACAAAAACAAATGATTCAGCTCGAAGAATTCAGAATCCACAGTCGGGTAGCGGTTGCTCATATCAAGCTTAAAATTCTCATAATCAAGCTGCAAAATAGAAAATTCAGGGCCAAAATAATCTCTTTTTTTCATCATTATACTGATACCCAATATAATCCCACGCACCTGTAGTCCCTGGTAAATTTTCAAAAGCCAGTTGACACCCCAGAGCATCCTGAATCCTCATCTCCATAATTACTCGCAACAGCACAACTTGCGCATCAAATAAAACCTTCAGAAAATAATACTAATCGCTGGGTATCCTTATTGCAGATTGGAAGACTATGGTTTTATACTAATGATGCTTTGAATAGAATATGGTTTGAAACCCTAACCCTCGAAAAGTGAAGATTTTGGCGGCAACTGCAACGTTAACGAAGTAGTGGATATATCAAAAAAAAAAAAATAGAAGTGGAAATAGCAATGAGGTTGCTACACATTAGACCTTTTTGAGACCAGGTCCATAATCTTTAATTTCTAGCGTAGTGGATCCCAAATCTATGAAAATGTTAGCAACACTAGGTCTTTTTTTGTGACCATTAAAATATACCGGCTTGCTCTCTTTGTCATTTTTAATTTTTTTTTATATTCAATTTTTCAAAATACTAAAAACCTTTTTATTTTCATATTTTTGAAAACTTGCTTTCGAAAATTAAAAATATTTTTGAAAAAAAAAAAAGGATTATCATTTTAAAGGTATGCTTGACTGTCAAAAATTTTTCATAGAAAATGATTTTTTCACCTAATTTTTAACTTCAGTAGTGTTGAGTTGACGAATTTTTTCTTAAAAACCATTGTTGAACTTTTAGTCACTTAATCACATTTTCCTACAAGAAACGTAGTCTTTTTATTTTCTATGTAATTCTTTCTTTCTAACATGAATTTCACTTTCAATCGAATGCGTTTCCCAAAAAATTTCCGCAAAAAAAAGGTGTTTCCACCAAAAGTTAAAAATAGAGAACACAAACAAAAAATTATTTTTTCTCAATTTTTTTTTTTAATACAAGGGGGAGATAGCGGGTGTGATTCAAACTCGAGACTTTCCACTTAAAATGTAAATATCTTAACCACTGCACAACTTGTTCGAATCACATTTTTCTCTTAATTTATCCTTAAAATACAAAATTAAAAACTAAAAATTGAAATACAAAGAGCGAGTCTTTTTGAAGGGGCCGCCTGGTGAAAACCCACCCTCTACTTCCTCAATAGCCAGCAGCAATGCAACACCCCCTTAAAATTGAAGATGTTGGATCATATATAGTCCACATGATATTAATCTTTATGAGCCCAATGAATTCCAAAAGGAACCCACTAGATGCCCAATAATAAAGAACACATAAATTGTTCGAATTTCAAACCTTAGAAACCAAGTCCCATTTGACAACTAATTATTGTGGATTACATACAAGAAAGGGTGTCAATTTACACCATAAGAGATCAACCGCTAACCTAGACACAGACCGGGCAAGCACAACAAATGAGAGACACCAACAAAGGAAGACATTTATTTGTTTTTAATGGGTCTATTTAAGATAATGCTAGAACATTTCCGAACATTAAACATTCAAATGTGATAATTTTTCATCAGGCCACATGTCCCAAACTTAAAAAATATCAAGCTTTATTATAATTCACACAAAAAGTTTTTAATACTATTTGCTGGTACTATGATAATACTGACGAATGATCGTACTATTTGAATCTATTTATTTAAATTAAATTATAATAAAAAATTATAATTAGGTGAAATGAGTGGTGTAGATTTAATAAAAGTTTAAATTTGTGGTTATAAATAAGTAGTTATTAAACACCTCAATCGAGATCGGACACGTTAAAAGAGTATATTTTCATTTTTTTTTTTTTTGTTGAACACATACGGTATAATAAGAAAATTGACCGTGCGTAATAGAAATTTTTCATGTAATTGACTGACAAATAGACACAAAATTGGAAAAACGTTGAAGCAATAAAATGGAAGTGCAAAATAACTGACGTGTTGTCCCGTCACCCGTGCCGTGTTTATCTAATTCGGCCAAATTAATTAAACACAGGCCACGTATCAAAGGGCAACCAGTGAGCCAAAATAGCCGTACTGTTTGATTTTGGACCACACTTCTTTAGAACCACCCACGCCACTATTGGCAATTTGGTCCCCTACCAATCCCCTGTCCACTTATCTATTTTCATTTATGTGACCTGTGTCCTTTTTTTTTTTTTTTTTAGAAGACAGGTCTAGCAAAACGAGTTCGTCTTTTTTTAAAGTCACGCTCATAGTAAGCGGCCCCTTTAAAGTTTTATAAATTCCTTTAAGAGAATCGCTTCTCTTAAGGATCGATCCCTCGACTTTGATCTCAAGAGCTTATAGTTTTTGATATGATCCCTGATATCATTTGGGGGACGCGATTCCCTAAAGAGAATTTACAAAACATTGAAGAGCTACTTCAAGACAAAATCGTCTTACTAGACGTGTTTCTACAAAAAAGACACGTCAATATGACCCACTAGATGTGAAGCATGAATTGAACTCATCCATGAATTTTTCTCTTTTTAATATTTATTTTTTGATATTTATTAAAATAAAATGTAATTTGTTGTGCCAACATTTTTGCAAACTAATAAAATTGAATATAGATATTGAGTTCAAAAAAAAAAGAAAAAGAAAAGAAAACCTGATATGCACAAGACGAAAAAAGCATAAGGAATTCAAGATCGACTCATTTTCAAAAAATTCACCATCTTGTAAGGTATGTGAAAAACAGGATAACCCTTAAATGGATAGTCATGGGTTATCAAATAATTCTATAAATAAATTTGTTATCTCATGTGTAGCGACATGAATTACTAAACCTAGTTATATTTACCACAATAAAAATAAAAATGAGAGAAAAATGAAGGGTGAAATATGTATAATATACTGGAGCTCACATGGCCTATCTCTTCTCTCTCTCTTTCTTTTCTTTTCCTTTTTTTTTATTACAGAAATTGTAGAAAAGGGGAATCAAATTTAGAAAGTGTAAAAAGCCATTAAAATTCAAAATACATGAGTCTTGACCATCGATCTCATTTACTAACATGGACCAAATTCCAACCAAAGACATAACGTTTAAGGACCAAATACATATACTAGAAGATACCCACAAGTTTTGGCACAATTTCTGGAATGAATACATGCTGTTTGGCAACTTAGATTATAATCTATTTTTATTATAATTTATCACACAATATCATTTTATTAGTTTTACTTTTTTCAAAAAATCAAAAAGTAAAAATTAAGCAGTAATTTTTTATTTTTTATAAAAATCAACTAATAAAATAATGTTACAAAACATATTATAATTTAAAGAGTTATCAAACACTTTGCCCCACCTATATCAATAAACAATTCAATAAATAATAAATAATCATTAAGAAAAAGACGTGTAAATATGCAGACTACCTCACAATCATACACGATGCAATAATACTATTATTTTTAATTTTTAGGTGTGCTCTCTTTCCAGTTGTTGATCTTTGACTTTCTTTTAACCATTTTTATTACATAGACTTTGGATTCCCTTCTATTCGTACAATAACGGATTTATTGTTGTCTTGCACGTTCATTTACTACATTACAATTTACTTGTTAGCGATAAAAATTCTCCGAGAGTTTAGTCAAATTATTAATTGACTTTCGTCACCTAATTTTAGAAAATTATTAGAGGTGTGAGCGCCCACACGATATATGAAAGATATGCAAAAAGTTTTCATTTTTCTTACCTTTTTTTTCAGTAAAAAGGAGATAGGCAGGGAGATATAGGTGTTGTTCAAATTAAGAGCTCCTTGCTCAATACGTATATAACCACTATTTGTTTCAAACCACTATTTAAGAAGTTTTCTTATCAAGCTTAGGATGAATAATTTCTTACTCATCAATTTTTGATAATTTATTTGATTTCATTTTGATTTGTGTATATTGTTACATTAACATAATCAATGATTGATTTTAGAAATTTTGTATGATGCAACCACTAAGTTTATTATCTCTAGCAGAGATACCATCGATTACTGTACTTTTATTGTGAACTTTCCATTAAAAATTAAACCAAGAGAAAGAGAATAAGTATTTAACTCATCAAACCCCCCCCCGGCTTAAAAACTTGTATGCAAGAATAACTAAAATAAGCAAAAGAAAATCAAAGAAATACATAATTCTAAAGATAATCTCTCACCCAACATTATAAGATTTATACCTTCAGAAGTCCATGTAAAATGGGAAATGATTGAAAACTCACATGCACTGACGGAGCTAAGGGGTGGCCATACCAGGCCCCGGCCTTACCTAAATTGGAAAATTTTCCTTTTTAATTTGTTTAAAAAATTTATATATAAAAATAATTTAACCGTGTGTAATATACAACTCACTTTTTTTATTTAATTCTATAATAACTCTTGACTCTGCCATTGCTCACATGTGATCTCACGTATTCTTTTCTTTTCTTTAAAGGGTAAGGATAAATGCTTTGCAAAAACAATTAGCCAGTGGGCTACATTTCCCAAACCATTCGTTTTTTTACTTTCAAATGTGGGACCCGACCAATCGACATTCATCAATGGTTGGAATTCAACTTGGGGCCCTGTGGACGCGTGTTGAAATTATTAGCTTGCTTCGTGGTGGCCTCTAACTTTCACTTTCTTCGGAGGATTTTGCGTGTGCGCGTCGGACTAGCGTAGCTCTCGTGCTCCCACCAAATTGACAGTCGCCTTACGTGACCGGCAAGAACGGCGAGTAGCATCGGGTATTTTGTACTCTCGAGTGTCACCATTACACACGTGCAAAAATTTTCTATCATTCATGAGCAGACAATTATCGCTCGTGCATGATGCCTAGACAATCACGGTACGTAAATATATACCGTTACATAATGCCCAGAATGTAATCGGTCTATATATATAATAAGAGTAAAGTGTCTTACAAATTTTTCCCTCTAATTATTTAACATTATAAGATAATTAGTGATGTCTATTTTTCTATTTTTCCATTGATGTATTATTATTTCCACTAAGGTTGAGTGAATTTCTAATATATTTTTCTCTCTTTTCATTTTTGATTCTTCAATCTTGAAATTGTTTATTAAATCTTTTAATCTCGATCTGATTCAATCCAATTCTTGAATAAATTCATTTTCTATTTTTTTCCATTGATATCTTATTATTTCCACTGAAGTTGAGTGAATTTCTGGCATATTTTTTTCCCTTTTCATTTTTGATTCTTCAATCCTGAAATTTGTTATTAAATCTTTTAATTCTGATCTGATTCAATCCATTTCTTGAATCTTAATTTTTTTTTTTATTCTTCTGGTGAAGTTTTTCCTTACGCATCTTCTCGATTGTAATCTACATCCAATCTCCTTTTTCATCAATGTCAGAATATATGAATAGATAAGGTCAATTTATGAATTTAAAACTTAAGTAATTTCATGTTTCACTATTATTTGAAATCTTCACTTGGATGAGTAGATCATTTATATTATTATACCGTGAAAAATGAGCACGGTATGACAATTATGTCAAATTTTGGAATTTGAAAAGAAAAATATTTATCTCCTATTGCTGTCAAATGTTGGCCTTTTGCAAGAGAAAACTGAATCTTTATATATAAATGTCCTCCATATACAAGGTGAATATTATATCTATCGTGTTTGTTACCGTACCGTGACTGCTTGGTGGATTGGAACAAATGGATGATCTATCATTGAAGAATAATTTTTAGGCTTGTTCTTAATCCTTTAATATTCTTATATTGTTTCAAATTTGAAAATGGGTTTATGTATTGTAAAAATATTCTACCATTACTGCAAATTGGAAATTTTGGCTTTATGTATTGAAAAGATATTGTTTTCCATGTCATGTCAAATAGAGAAATTTATAAATCATTTTATGTTTGATTTCACTCATTGATGACAAGATATCTAAGACTTGAGAAATAAACAAGTACAAATACTCAATTATTAATTGATTACACATGTTGCTATTCATATAATTTCTGCATAATTCCCATCTATTTTAAATTCAGATTAAAGATATAAATATATGTCAGTTTGTCTTTCTTTTTCTGTATGTAAAAGACAATTGCATATTGTTAGATAATTCTGTGTATACTGCCGGCATCATGGATTTATCAAAAAAAATATTCGTTGAAAAGTGTTAGGGTTGTCTATGTTTTAAGTTCCTAAGTAAACATTTTTCTTTTTCGAAAAGGTAAACAGATTCTTTTGATTTTGATATATCATTATTAAACAAAACACTTTTTTTTATATAGTCAGATTGGGCTTCATATATAGAGCTCGATCTGACTTAATAAAAATCAAGTTAAACAAAGTCCATTTGGGCCAATAATTACCTTTTTTCTTTCTTTTTTTTTTTAAAAGGTACTCTTCCATTTATTTTCAATTTATATAGCATTGTTGAAAATACATGATCTAGAGAACCAGCTATCAAACATCTTTTACTTATATTTTTAATGTATGGTTGATTGATATTGACTACTTCAATTTGTACATGTTATCATTGAAATTTTTTCGTTGATGTTATTCACATAATAAGAGCCTGATTAATATGGAGTAAAAAATTCAAATTTGGTTTGTTTTCCCCCTACAAACTCAATTACTGTATAATATTTGAAGGATAAAATCCTATTCTTATGGTGAAAATGGGTAAATAAGGGATTAAATCTAGCCTTTCATTTACCTATTAGCCCATTTTTCTTGTCCCACAAATTTATATTTAAACTAATCAAACTGTGACACATATCTAAAATATTGTTTTCTCCCTTAGTTTCTCATCCACACATTATTTGAAAATATATTTTTTCCACTTAATTTTTTCCATTTAACTATTTTTCCCTTAACTTTTTCCGCTATATTGATTTTGCTCTAAGTGTGCTATTATCTTATTATGTAGACAAATGAGCTATGCTACACATAAACAAACAAAACATTTTTAAGGATGCGTTAGATACAAACATGAATTTATTTAGAAAGAAAATATTTTCTTATCAATTAAATTACCGGTAATTGAATTCTATAGAAAATAAATAGCAAAGTGCTTAAGATGAAAGTGAAATTTCCGAGAAAAAATGTGAAATTCTTAGGGTGTGAAACAACAACTATTTCTAAGTGGAAAAACTGTGAAATTCTTATATGGAAAACAACAACTATTTCTATGTGGAAAATTAACTCAATCAAACATGTGTAATTGATATTTCTCATGAAAATTAATTATAAGGAATTCAATTACTTAGAATTCATTTTCTTTCAATATATTTTCCATATTTCTAATCAAACAGTACCTACAAGGAATATATTTCCTTTATTTTTTTTTAAAAAAATCCCTTGTTTTTAAAAAAAAAAAATGTGGTCACGTGACCAAAATATAGAAAATATTTCCCTTAAAAAAATGCAAATGAAATATTATAAAAGTAGAAAATTAGGTGAAAAAACTTATTTTCCATGGAAAATATTTGATAATCAAACACACTGAGTAATATTTTATTTTTTGACACATCAGATACAATTAAATCAATTGCTATCAAATATCCTTATATATGTGTTTGTGAATAATGTTATGCACTTTGTTTGTAAAATAATAATAAGAGAAATTTACACATAATGTCCCTAACCTTTCAATAATTTAGAGATTACGTCTCTAACTTTTAATTCTACTTCTATAGATCCCAGCCTTTCAAAAAATCCTTAGCCATGTCTCAATTGATGGAAACCGTCCACTTTAGCCGTTAGTCCACTTCGTGTAGACCAATATTCCAATCAATGACTACGGGTAATCTTGCCGCAACACGTTTCCCGCAACTAAACCATACCTTATGATTGCTACTTTGGTTCAAATTTCATGAAATTATAACATTTTCTTTCCAGAAACTATCATTTCGTGGCAGTCGAGCACTTCCACTCAAGCTCAGACAAAGAAAACCGTAACTGTTGCTCCTCACTGCTGTGAAATAAGTGGAAATTTTAGTTGCGAATCGGCGAAATCAGTGGAAAATTTAGCTTTGTTCGGTGAAGAGAGATAGTCGGAACTCATCTCCGGCTTTAAACCCCATAGATCACAGCCTTGCAAGAAACGATGATTGGCTACACCTTTCGAAGGGAAAACAAGGTCAGACCCAACTACGGTAAAAGTCTTTAAAAAATCTGTCGGTTGTAGTAATTTTTAGTAGAGAACGAACTGATTCTTGCTAAAATATTGTTCTTGGGGTGTGAAAGAAGGTACTGGTATCGGATTTGGTTCGGGTGTTTTTGTGTGAAAGTTTGGCTCACGGCTTAGTAGACGAAGGATTAACGCGGTGGTCACTGGTTTTTAAGCCATTCTGTATATATATTTTTTTAAGGTAACTTGGTTGCTCTATTCCTTAACGATGGCTTGGTAACTATTCTAGAAAAAACTGGGAAATCGGTCGGATTTTTGCCTTTGGTTTGAACGAAATACTAAGTGCCTGTTTGATTCAATTTATAGTAGTTGATTTATAAAGAGAAGTTATAAAGTGGTGAAATGAGTGATGTAGATTTAATAATAGTTTGAAATTTGTGGTTATAAATGAGTAGTTGTGTAACACTCTGTGAAAGTTTAAAAGATTTTATTTTGACTTAAATCTTGGACAATGATTAACTATAAGAACTTGGTGAGTAATTTTACGGATAATTAGTCGAGACATGCTATAATAATTTGAGAATATCTTTGTAATCGGCTAATTAGCCGTGATACTTGATAGGAATTTAGGAACATTCCTTTATGCTCTAATGAGGATTAAAAAAAGATTTCTTAAATTTATATCAACTACATTTGTTGGTTGATAATGTTGCCAAAAGAAAGATAAAGACTAATCGGGTTACATGTTTGAAATCAAAGAATGCTTAAAAGGGGAAAGAAAAAAATGTGATAGTATAGTGGTATAGTCGAAAAGTCAAGGACTTAATTATAGAAGGTATTAAGTTGAAGGGTTCATTAAATGAAAGGAAGAAAAATCTAAAGAGTGCTTGGACCACTGGATTTGCTCACATAGATAAAATGAGAGAACACTTGACATTTTTAATAATAAGAATTTTCATGAATGTCCAATTGGACTTATTTCTATTGGCTAGGTATTAACGTCTTAGAGACAATTTGGGCTCTTTCATTGGTGGAATCTAAAGACTTTTAGAAAATAATTGGGGAAAATGGTCCATAAATTGAGGAGCTCTTAGAACACCCTCAAGAAGTCTTCTAAAACGTTTTCTTTGCCTCCCAAACCAAGCTTTCTCTATATACATACAAAACCTTATTTGGAAAGCTACTTTATTTAAGGAATCCTCAAGGATTTGAAGATATTTGGCCACATATAGACATCCACTAATTTTTAAAAATGGACAAGAGTAAGGTGAGTAACTAATGTCTTGGTTTCCATTGACATGCCATTATTTTACAAAAGAATGATTGTTTGATATTTTATTATGATAAGAAATGGAATGTTTTCTTGTATACAAATCACTAGCATTGCCTTACCCGTTCTGTATTAAAGTGCTTTGAATTGTTTATATGCTATGACCTATTCCATGACTCCGGGATATGAACGATTATTATAGTGTCTAATTTGATTGATAATGCTCTTTGAGACGTGTGCTCTTCCGATCTGGTCAACTGGAGTTATTGTGGATCCACATATCATTGTATTGTCTTGAGCAATTTGGTATTTGAATGATATTATTGCTCGCCACGAGTAATAGGTGATTTTAGTGTTTGGGCCATATTACTCGTTTGAAAAGGTTTGTGCATCATTTACTTATTGAACTTGTAATTGTAAAATGGTTTTTCCTTCAAATCTCGTAGCAAATAAAAACATTATGTTACTCACGGGGTACGTAGTACTCACTCAATGTTTAATTAATTTTTTTATAGATGTTCATCCACAAGGTATTCGAAAGGCAAGCCGAGACTTGGAGTGAAAACTCAAGTGGGAGTAGGATATCACAAGTAATAGAGATGGACTTGTGGGGTTATTACGAGGATGGCCCACAATTTCTCATGTATTTGGGGCACTACATATGAGCTTAATGTGTATTGTGCCTATACTCATGTCCACCTCTATCATGATAAGTTTATGGTTGATAAACCCATGTTTTTCACCTAATATGGCAATATGATATTAGAATAAACTAGGTACTTGCATATGTAAAACATAGTGTGTACTATAATGAATCACTTTTGTATGAATGAGAGCCTATTTTCCATGTAAAGGCCTCCCAATCACTTGAATCGGCAAGTTAATAATAAAGTAAGTTTATTAATATGAGTTGTTAAGTTTATTAACATGAGTTGTTCTTTACGCACATTTTGATATAGTTGTGTAGTAAGCAAGAGTAAAAAAGATAGATATCCAATTTTGTTTTCCTAAACTAATCATAAGATAAGAAATAAAAAAAAAGAGGCTTATGAAAGATAATGACGAGATAAATTAATCATAAAGTTACTTCGGAACCTAAAGCTATATGGTAATCAACTAACTAGTTAGTTTGTCTCATCCCACATTGTAAATATGAAGGTTTTCATCTATAGAGTAATCCACTTAATAAGAAAAATTCGATGAGCAACGAAGGTGCGACAAGTTATCAAATCAATAGTAAGTGAAATTATAATGTATTTTGAAAAAGATGATCAAACAGGGGCTAAGTACTACGTATATGTTTAATCATGAATGATACACAGTTAAAAGGGAAACTTGATGGGATCCAACACAATGGATATGTTTCCTAATTTGAGGTTAAAGGTAATGTATTTTTATGTTAAAGTAATTGATTGGAATTGGTCTTCAAAGAAGTGGATTAATGTATAAAGTGGACGGTTTTCATCCATGGGGACTTGGTTGGGGATTTTGAAAAATGTTGGGGACGTAATCTCTAAATTATTAACAGAATGGGGACATAATCTCTAAATTATTGAAATATTGGAGACGTTAAGTGTAAATTACAATAATAATAATAATAATAGTAGTAGTAAGAGTAATTTACAGCTACTGTCCCCAACTTTTTGACTTTTAACAGATTACATTCTTAACCTTTAATTTTACTCCTGGAGTCCCTAACCTTTCTCAAAATCCTCCCCCAGGTCCCTATATACGAAAACTATCCATTGTAGGCGTTAGTCAACTAGTTGACCAAGGGCAATCCCGATAAAATTCAAAAAGTGAATATTTTAATTTAAAAAATAAAAATAAATTTTTGAAAAAAGGATGTGGGGGTTAGAAGTAATCCAAAATGACATAAAAAAAAAAAGAAGGGGAAAAAACATGCAGCGTTCAAGAATTTGAACACCGACGAGAACAATAGTTTTTCTTAATTATTTTCCCCCTTGGACCTAAATGTTTTGCTATCTGTTTTTTTTTTAAAGAAGGAATACAAATTATTTACATTATAATAGTACAAATGCGCATAAATATATGTCATATTGAAGTACATAATAAAATAAATTAACCATATTAACTCATACATCGAGAAAGAACACATACTACAAATAAATTGTAAAAAAATACCACATATAGTGGAATCGGACTTAAGACCTCTAGATCTCTACTTCAACCCCACATCCTAACCAAATGGGCTAACTATTATTGGATAATATTATGATATCTATTCTTCACTTTATTCATATTTTCATATCCTTTCCAATTACATAAATTTTGGAAGAGTGTAAACTTATCACGCGGATGACATGGAAAGATGCATGTCCACGGCACGTTATTTTTGATAAAAATGAAAAGAGGGAAGAAAACAAAGCAACTACTTAACATAAATAAAAGAAAGCTCCAAAGTAAGTACAAAACAAAAGGAAGCAAGGTGGGCGGCGGAAGGATTGCAGCCGAAAGAAATGGAAATTTGCATTAAATGAACTTTTCTTTTCTATTTTTTTTTTGCTGTACGTTAAACAGGCGGCTGAGTGGCATGGCCAGGAGATATATAAACGGCGTTTAAATGAGACTAATATGTGTGTCTATATATATATATATATACATATTTGTGTTTTTTTTTTTTTGGTTAAAACGGGGGTAGTCGGAGGTTGGGATGGCTACCCACTATAGTTATTTCTAGCTTTTGCTCTTAGTTAATTCAACTCTTGATCTTCTTCAGACCAAGTGTGTGTATATATATAACAAATAATTAAAGATAAAAGCTTCTCACTTATTTATTAATTACGATAATTATAATAATAAAGGATAAAATTGACATTTAAACAATACTACCGCCCTATAATAATATAGGATAAAATTGACATTTAAATAATACTATTACCCTAAAAAGATAGTCATATTCTTTTTTCCACCTAAATTAAGAAAAGTTCATTTAATAATTATATTTTTTTAATAACTATGCACATTAAATAAGGGCATATAAAAGAAATAATATTTCAACTACTTTTTAGAAATAAAACTCAACCATATTTTAGAACAGACGAAAAAAATGACTATTTTTTTGAAACACGGGCAGTAATATGTCAAAGAAGATTTAGTGTTGAAATAACAAAAGTTTTTGACTGAATACATCGTTTGATTGTCTATTTTAACCACACTTTAGAAACTTTACCTTCAAAAATGAAAGCTGGAAGACCTAAGGATACCATTTTATCCAAAAATTCAAGATCTCTAATTTTCATTTCTAAAGAATGGAAAAAATATTGTAGTACTCTAGGAGTATCGAACTACATGTGTGTTCAATTTTAGTACTTCTGATCAATAAAAAATTCACATATTTGTTCAAGATTTATATTTTAATAACAAATCTTATCCTATAAATTAACTTATCGATTCTTAATTTTGTCATTATATTGGACTATAGTACTCTAGAAGTACAATATTTTGTTCCTAAAGAAGAAGAATAATGATGAAGTATGTAGGTAGGTGTGGTGGGGATCGTCTTTTGAAGTTCCACGTAGTTTTTTTTTTTTTTTTTGGGCTGGAGCTTTTCACATTTATGTTTATATTTTATTTTATTTGGACAACACGAGAAGCACGAGAAGGGTAGGTAAAGGTTAAGCAAAATTTATTTTCAACGTCTTCTTTTATTTTCTTCTATATAAGGGGAAAAATGCAAATTTATCATCTTGACCGTATTTTTGGCACGCGGCGGTTAGCAGCTTTGTTTGACAAGTTGCAATGCAAGTCCCATCAGAGACAGATCTGCGCATGCGGCCGCATGGCCAGATCTGTCTCCAAACCAAGAGACAAATCTGTCTTCTTAGAAAATCCCTATCAAAAGAGGTCGTTTTTCTTTACTAGCCCTAATTGTTATAGATGGCGGCCTGTCTACCCTTTACATCCCTTTTTCCCCATTCTCCCCTGCTAGTCTTCTTTTGATTCCCCTCTCTATATTCTCTTATGGTTGAAAACCACTGTATAGCGGTATACTAGTGTTGATCTACTCTAGAAAGGCACAGTTAATATACTTCATTCCATGAGAGTGTACTGATATATGCACACCAGGCGAATATGAAAATCCATGTGGTCTCATGCACTCACAAGTAACAAGAGGTGCACCTCCCCCAACCGTACTTGATAGTTTTTTATGAATGTGTGTGTGTATATATATATATATATATACACCTCATTTTTCCAATTCTCTCATGTTATCTTCACATGAAATAATTATAACAATTATACAAATTACTCATATAACGTTATAATTATTTCATGAAGATAACAACATATTTAACTAATTACACCAAGGAGATTCATCAATGAGATTTCATATCAAATTTGAATGTGATGGGAGGCCACTTAATAATTGAAATGGGTACCAAGGTCATCTCCAGCCATAAACCACCTTTTTGCTTTTAGAGTATCGGTCGCACAGTTGTATCAAAAAATTGAGTTTTGCAAATTATATTATCCCTCTGTTCTAAAAACATAGCCCACTTCTTGTATGTCTCAAAAAAATAATTCATTTATCATATTAAATATGTATTTAATTTTTCATTTCCATATGTGTCCAAATTAATTATTATTATTCAACCATGTATACATTAAAAATATTTCAAACAATTAATGAAATATAATGGTATATGTGAAAAAATAAAGTAAAATTTAATATTTCAACTATAATAACTATCATTTCTTAATACAGTGAAAATAACCACTGGACTATTTTTATGCAACGGAGGTAGTACTACATAAACTTTTCTAACTCATCTTATTTGATTCTCATTATACCATTAAATCATAATTTTATCTGACACTGATTTGATAATTACTCAATTATAATCAAACATATAAAAACTACAATCACTATTTATTTCAACTCATTTTCTCATTATAATTCAACACTCGTAATGAGAATCAAACACATGTATGTGTGTATATTAATCAAATTAATAAAATAAAAATTGAAACGACATATTAAACACATTTTCATTATTTCTTTCATTTTTCTTTTTTTTCCTTTTTTCCTTTCTTTTTTCTTTTTATTTTTTATTTTTTGAAACGGACTTATTAAATATATTTACTTCTTCATAATATAAAAAAGGGGATATATTAAGATAGGGCTGAAGCATCAATGCACATTTTGAGGGGAAAATGAAAATAGAGATAAACAACTCAGTGGCAATTCTGTAAAATGGTTGAAAACGACAAATGAACAGTTTTGCAATGTGGCATGCCAAATTTGCCATTAGTACTATTAATACAAGTCACTATAAACTGCCGACAGTATACACTACGGAATACAACTAGATCATGAACCACATAGACCAGAAGAGAGAGCAAGAGAGGCAATGGAGTGGG
>CAVNYN010275176.1:0-26944 GCA_963692815.1 Nyctanthes arbor-tristis | reverse complement strand
GATGGTGGCTAGATGAGTTTAAGTTTGATGGGTTTCGATTTGATGGAGTGACCTCAATGTTGTATCATCACCATGGAATAAATTATGCATTCACTGGCGACTATAATGAGTATTTTAGTGAGGCCACAGATGTTGATTCTGTGGTTTACTTGATGTTGGCCAATTATCTGATCCGTAATATATTGCCTGCTGCAACTGTAGTCGCTGAAGATGTTTCTGGTATGCCTGGACTTGGTCGGCCTGTTTCTGAGGGAGGAATGGGTTTTGACTACCGCCTGGCTATGGCCATTCCTGACAAGTGGATTGACTACTTGAAGAATAAGCAAGATGAAGAATGGTCAATGAAGGAAATCACTTGGTGTTTGACAAATAGGAGATACACTGAGAAGTGTATAGCTTATGCAGAAAGTCATGATCAGGTATATCCAAATGAACTCAATTAATGAAATTCTGTGTGACAATGTTGGAAGAGGCTCAATTGGATATTGAGGCTATTTATCTCAGCGAGGCCAAAATGTTTGGTACAAATGAGTGCACACCTCAGCCACCATGAGGTGTAACTTGTTATTGGCCTTACTCAGAAAGTCAAGGGGTAAATCCCACGAAATTGAGGTGTAACTCCCTAGTGGCCCTCAATGTTGAGGGCTCAAGGCATTTTGTGAAAACCTGGTGAGGGGCGCTTTAAGGTGTAAGCCTCAATATCTCTTTTCCTTGCATATGTGGAGTTAGCCACGTGGCTCTTCTTCTACACTGCTCTATCTAGAGCAATCTCAAAAACTACACCAAAAAGGCTGAAATTTTTTAGTAATTACTTATTAAATGCAATGGCATGTTTATTCTTCTTCTGAGTTAATGATTACCAATCAAACTTGCTTCCTTGAAATGTAACTTACAGAAACTATGTTTCTTTATATGAGAGGATCTCTGCCAAATTGCTATTGCTTTTCAATCCTCATATCTTCTGTTGCATTGTTTTCTCCTTTTTAATATCCTTTTCCTGGTTGATATATGAATAGGCTATTGTGGGTGACAAAACTATTGCATTTCTCTTAATGGACAAAGAAATGTACACGGGTATGTCCTGTTTGACAGAGGCTTCTCCAGTTGTTGAGCGAGGAATTGCACTTCACAAGGTTTGGCTTGTCCACTTAAATTTATTGCCTTGTGGACATTGTGGATTTTTTCCAGATACATCATGTAGCTTAAAATGATAATTGTTTCTGCAGATGATTCATTTTATAACAATGGCACTGGGAGGAGAGGGCTATCTTAATTTTATGGGAAATGAGGTAACCAACTTGGCTATTTTGTTGTCAAATTATTGAACTTGACGAATGATATAATATGATAAAACTTTGAAGATTTTTTATATGCAGAGTGTGGTTTTTTGATGGTTAAGTTTGATTTCTCGTAGGAAGAGATAGTAAACTTCTCTATCATTCCTTTCTTGAATAAATAGAAGGATATTTGACCATCATTTCAATTTTTTACCCCTGAAACAAAAAACTATAGATTAAGTTTTGGCAATAAAAATTTTGCATGCAGGGTACCTTGAAATATCATTAATGCATGACTTAGAGCACCCCCAAGAGACTCTTTAAAGCTAAGATGTTCTTTATTTAGAGAGTGAATGCATAAAATTGAGTTCCAACAAACTCTCCAAATTAACTTTTAAAAGTAGAGAGTGGAGTTTGGCTCTACAAATTTAGATAGCCAAATCCACTCTCTAAAATTTATTAGCTCCAAGTTTCAATGCTACTTTCTTGGTTTAACAAAACTGCACTTAATTTTATTGGTCATTGACATGTAGAAATATGAATACTAATTTAAAATGAAGAATAAAAATACACGTTTCTTGTAAAAAGTAATATAGAAAGTTAAGAATAGAGGGTTTGTTCGAGAATTTAAGAATTTTTCCTCTTTAAATTTAAAAATGCTCTCTAGAAAGTGGAATATGCTCTTTTAAATTAAAGAGTCTATTGGAGATGCTCTAACCAAGTAACATTGGCTAAAGAATGCTAGTTAAGTGATCTTTCCTTTAACAAGCTGGTTAGGAATACCGTACAATGTTTGGCGAATCATCCTCAAGCAAGAGGTTTATTTTATTTTTTCCTTAAGGAAGATTAATTGCACTATTTTAGTAATCTTTTAGAAGGTAAGCATGGCAGGCCATTGGAAAGGTAAAATTTGAAAATGAAGCTTATGGAATTGGTAGGTGATTAGATATTTTCCCTTCACCCTGGTAAAAGCACTAAATAATAATCTAAACCATTGTCGTTGCAGTTTGGCCACCCTGAATGGATTGACTTCCCTAGAGAAGCCAATGGATGGAGTTATGATAAGTGCAGACGCCAATGGGACCTTGTAGATAAAGATCATCTAAGATACAAGGTTCAGTTGTACTATATATTAAGAATAATGCTATGTAGCACCAGTGGTGCTTGGCACCAGTCTAGGTGACATCCAATGTGGTATTAAATGATAAGTGAATTTAAATGAATAAACAAATTACCCACTTAATTCAACTTATCATTTAATGCCACATTGATATGGTGCCAAGTACCAGTGGTGCTAAATAGCATTACTCATATATTAAATATGACAGCTTTGGTTTGCTCACTCTAGTTTGATTATTTGCATACCTTTAGCTCAATTAACAGTGTTTGCACTATAAATTGTGTTCACAATTTCATTACCAGGGTCCTGGCACCCAATGAAATTTTAGCGCTATGTATTAACGATGAACATACATATTGGTTATAACAGGTATCTTTAGAGCCATGATATGGTTGAAAGCAGCTAGTGTTAGTTAGCTGTGAAGAACGGTACAGAAACTAAATACTTAAAAATTATCTCCGATTTAGAATTGTGAATTCAGGGAGCGGCTAATTTTCTTCTTAAGATATCTTTGTTCACTTCATAACTGTTGTAATGGTAAAACAATATTCATATTCTAAAACGATTGCATAAATGAAACAAGTTAAAAATGTGAATCTCGCCCAGTTTTTCTAACATCACTTACTTCCACAGAAAATATTTGATAATTATTTTTAACTTTCCAAATTTTGGAATATGGAGTTTACCATGTCCTTAACTTATGCCTATCATCAGTCAAAAACTGAAAAATTATAGGACATGCCATGTGAAAATTACTTGTTTGAGGCATCCTGGGCTGCTGGGCACGTCTCTTACATTTCAATCGATAAGGAAAATTAGACACCAAGCATTCTTGGTGTGCAGACACTGATGATTACAAACTATTGCTTGCTCCTGAGTCTTGACCAAGAAAGTAATCTTTGTTTCTATTTAATCTATTCTACACATTTCTTACACTTTGCCATGAACCACATATTTGCGACAAACTCCATATGTTTTTAATTCTAAATATGAATCTCAATCCAACATTTTGCTCATTTGTCCTTCGAAATGCAGTTCCTAAATGCATTTGACAGAGCTATGAATTCACTCGATGACAAATTTTCGTTCCTTGCATCAGAGAAACAGATTCTGAGTAGCGTGGATGAAAATGACAAGGTACAAATGTTTCCTAGAGTTATTATAAAGACTAGTAGGATCCTGTATCCAGTGCTCTACTTGAATGTTACAATACTTGGTGTAATGCACCTGCCACAAATGTTAATGTAAAATATTTTAAAATAATGCCATACACCTGAGTGTATGAGGCTTGGTTATAATCCTGCATTTTAGTTTTAAATGTTTCTGGAAAAGGAATTAATTTGCTCCAAAATGTCTTCATATATTCTGGTTTGTGCTTTGTGCATTAATTGATGTCTCTACATTGCAGGTCATTGTCTTTGAGAGGGGAGATCTAGTATTTGTGTTCAACTTTCATCAAGCTAATACATATGAAGGGTATGTAATTTTTTATGAAGCAAATGACTTGTCTGATCAATCATGGAGTTACTTTCGCATTTACTTTTATGTTTGATATATTGGGTGGCAAGTTCTTATCTTATTCTTAAATTTTTGAAATGCAAATGCCACTTTCAGGTACAAAGTTGGTTGTGACTTGCCAGGGAAATATAGAGTTGCACTGGATAGTGATGCTTTGGAATTTGGTGGACTTGGAAGAGTAAGGAATTTGTTATACATACCCTCGTTTGATAAACAAAAGACCTTTTGGACATAGAATTATTCCCATTGGTAGGAGCATGTTTAGCAAGCCTAATAAAGACGTTACTTCTTAAGTAACTTTCAGTTCCCAGTTAGGTCTGAATGACTACTTTCTAAGCCTGAAAAATGTTTGAAAAAGAGTTCTTATTTTGTTTCCAACGTGTTGGGGAGTAACTCTTACCTGTTTTCTTTTCTATCTTTGTAAGGAAAGTGATCTTATCTTACCATCAAAATAATTAACTTATTTTTATTTTATAATAATAAAGAAATTAATTTATTTTTGCTAAATAAGCATACTTTTTACACTTTAGCCAGATATTGTCCAGTCTTTGTACACGAAGGGCCTAGTAATGATGTGAAAGAGCTTTCTCTCCATCATAGAGTTTCCCTTTATTTTTTTCTTCACTTTTCCCTTGATCAAGAAAATGCCAAACATGTTTTTTGGGAATCTTTTCCACGTTTCTTTATTGAACATTGCTTTTGATATTCATAGACACATCTAAGAACACCTAACCTCTAAACAACAGACAATCAATCTTATTCTTGATAAATTTGAAGTAAGCCATGTGAATCTGAATTCACTGCTTGCTTTGATCTATTGCTACATCTGATGAAGGATCCAATCAAATCAAAGCATTTACAACCATAGGAAGATGTGTTAATTCTGTTCTACTTATTCATCATTGAATCTAATTACTCAAAGCATTTACAGCCATATCAAGACGTGAATTCGTTTCTACTTTTTAGTTATTCATCTAAACATCTAAACAGTACTTATGGTGACAGCATGTTTTTTAGTTGTAAGACTTGAATGACATTATATTTCTTCCATCTTGATCACACTCAAACCTTTAGATGATCATGTATTCCCTCTCTTTGTAACATACCCTGTATTTCCTCCTAGTTTCCAATTAGAACTGTCATTAGCAAATGATAGACCAGAAGAAATATCATCTTGGACATGTCTCATAAGCTCTGTATAATTAGTCTTAATAGATAAATGTTAGTAGCAGGGATCAGTTGTGCAATAGAACTCTCTGGAATAACTAAAGGGAAAATTACAGTGAGATATGTAAGTAAAACTAGGATGCGGCTGGTTAAAGTTTGATTGGTATGGTTTTGGAGACTTTTATTTTATGATACACAATAAATGTCGTCATGATGACTTGAGATAACTTGTGATGACAGGTGGGTCACGACGTCAATCATTTCACAGCCCCTGAAGGAGTACCTGGAGTCCCTGAAACAAATTTTAATAACCGTCCTAATTCCTTCAAAGTACTCTCCCCTGCTCGTACATGTGTGGTATGTGTCCAGCTATGATCCTTTTGCATTGACTTTTAGGCCTTTGTTATTCTTTGTTTAGATTTATTTGTTGGTATAAATTAGAATAATAAGCCTGGGCTCGCAATTGTTTTGTTGGCAATAATGTCCTGGGAAATGCACTAATCATGAAGCACATCATTTACTTGCAAAATTATTTACTCTCGATGACTGAATATTTAATATGTAACAACTGAATTAACACTAAGGACAAGAAGTCCGTGCATGAATGTACCTTAAACGAGCATGTGAGATGGGTTTGAAATTATACTGGAATACTTAAGGTTAAGATTGAAACTATAAGCTATCAAGTAATGGTGATATATTCTAACTTCTGAGATAAGCTAAAAGAACAAAACTTAGGTGGTCAGTGCATGTTTTACATTGAATTAAAGAAACTAGATTTTTACTGAAATGTTGTAGTCAATCTCTGAAGAATCCAAAAAAATTCTTAGCTTGGAATAGTAATAACTACTTCCAAAACTCACACAAGGCAGAGAGATCTGTGCTTTTGCTGTTTTTATTAACTATGCATTATAGAAGCTAAATTTAGCAATTCGCGGACCACATTTTGATGCTAATAAAACTGTCTAGTGAATGTGTCTTTAATGCGTGTTAAGTAACCATATGGAAGAAGCAAAACAAGGTTGGTATTTGCAAGTTTCGCAATATTATCCTCTTTTCGATAATTTTATACAACACCATCTTGCTGCACTGTACCAGGTCAAAATTGTGAAGTTTGAATTTGTGACTAATAAGACAAGTTGTCATATCAAGATTTATTTATTTATTTGTTTTTTTGTGTGTGAAACTAGAAATTTGTGGTCTGAATGTATGGGAAAATGAACCGCTGAACTTCAATTTCTCTGTGTTTAATCTCTGAAGGTTTATTATAGAGCTGAAGAGGAATTAGAAGAAACCAACAATGACGAGTTAACCAGTCTTGCTGAGACAAACACAGGTAATACGATGTACAATGACAATATTTCATTTGAAGAAACTTCTTCCAAAGGGGTCGGCATGAGCAAGGAAGAGCTTCCAGAAACTGCAGCTCTGAAAGAAAGTGAGGCTCTAGTAGATGGCCAGGCAAATGGCTGACCATTTTATGCCTCTGTTTCGATTGGACACCTCCTTGTACATATAATAATTATATTAACTAAAATAATATTAGTTAGCTTTTTTTTTGTTTTCTTTTTTAATATTGCTCAGTACCAATATCGCCTTTCTAATCTACAATGGAACACTCTGTTTCTGTAAGTTTTTGCTTGCTGGAAGTGGCATCAATATATCGTAGATAAAAAGGAACTTGAGGAAGTTTCTTCTCTCTAAATAGGTTTGTCCTGGTTGCCTCACTCAATTCTGATTTGTTATATTAGAGACTTGTAATCTGTATTTCATTTTAGTTAATTCGCCCGGCATAATAATTTGTGGTAAGAAAGAATATATATTTTAGAACTTTCACGAGTATCTTCAATGCTGGGTGCACATCACATGAAAGTCTAGCCACCTCAGTAAATGGGCAGGGTCAAGTGAAATTTTGCTCCAATGCAAAGAAGTCCATCTGACGTGGAACCGAGGTGGAATAGACAGGGTGAGCATGAATGTCTGGTTTCAGGCCCTGGGTTAGCCACATCAAAATAATTTTTTTTTTTTTTTGGGTAGAAATTCTCTCTGGTGTCTTCTCCTCTATCCTCCACCGACTACTTCTATGGAACCAGGTGCCTGGTTCCTTATGGAGCCAGGCACCTAATGAAGTGTTTACACTTCACCTGAAGGACCAGGTACACTTCTATGGAACCAGGCACTTGGTTTCTTAGAATTTTTGCTATTTGCCCTCCCTCAAAATCCAAAAGTTGGGGACGTTAATTTCTTGGCCTCTCCCCTCCCAAATTGTCTAAGGCATCATTTTTTCTTCTCCTTTTCCCTCCAAGACCAATTTCACCCACTCTTGCTGACACGCCTCACTTCCGATCTCTAACTTACTAGAAGTTTGATGTGCGCCGACGATAAATTCCAACTAGAAGTTAGAATTTACCGTCAAGGCTCATGGATATATTACTTATTCAAAAAAAATTTCGACAGCATATCCTCTCATATTGTTAACAACCAACTTGCATAACACTCAACATCAAACTCAAATACACTCCACGGTATAATAATTCCCATCGTCAACAATAACAATATTTCATGTAAGAAAATTATGCTAAACCAAGTATGCTTCACCCGGAATCTCAATGTATACTAATAAACTAATCATATCAAGACCTATAATTCATAATAACAACCCATAACCATCTCTATGTGGCGGCACAATTCTGGAAATAGCAAGCTCGGTCCTGATGTGTTGCCTCAACTCCAATTGCTATCTGAAAAGGGAATCATTTAGAAAACATGTGAGCTAATTAGCCTAGTGAGTGGAGTTTTATAAATAAACATGCTTTTACAAGTTGAAATGTAACTTTTGAAACATCTTAAATAAGATGTTCAAGCTCATTTGGAAATTTCATGATTTCAAATATAAATCTAGCATGACATCAACATTTGTGGAATCATCACATGTTAGAAAATATCATGAGTCTTATTTTATTTCATAATCATCATAAAATTCATTAGAAAACATCATGAATATCATTTTATTCCAAGATCATCGTAAAATCATCCCCAAAGAATATCCAATATCACATGATCATGATATCAAGTCATACGCGCGTAGACATCAGCTTGGGCCATAAGTACCTTATGACCCATTCGCCCTAGGCGGCACAATTAAACAGCTTGAGCCATAGCTAGCACATAGGCCCCTTCGCCCGTAGGCGGCATATCATAACATAGGACACAACTTTGGGGGTTTTGATACATCATTTCATAAATCACATTTTTAAGTCAAACATTTCTCTGCAGTTCATAAGGCATCATTTTACATAAATATCCACATGCACATTTCTGAAGAAAGTATCATCTTTGTGAAATTTCATGAAAATACATAATCGTCATAAAACATTGCAAGTTCATGCGAAATCGAAACACAATAAATTTCCATTTAAAAAGAGAGAAGAGAAAGATTCCACTCACCTCCAGGTAACAACATAGCTCATTTCTCATTTCATTTCCTTTTAAATTCTGTCATTGCCTGTGAAATCATATGAAAATTCTACTTAACATTTAATTCCTTCATGATTTCTCAATTCACATATATAACTCAATTCTTTTATTTATTTTTGTTAAATCCCATTTACTCTCTTTCTAACTTATCTATTAGTTAAGGACTTTTTAATTCAACTAACTTTATCAACGTGAAATTCCCTTTTTGATTTCAGGTCATCTATTCTATTGAATTCTTCGAGTTTTCGTCATTGTTCAATTAAAAATGTCTCTTTTGTATAACTATTCTAGACTTTATTTTACATCTTAGAAATTGTAGTAATACCCCATTTTAAAATCTTAAACTCCTTCCAAATATAAAACTAACTCTTTCTCTTTAAACACCATCTTTGGTTCTTGACAACTTTCATCATTTGCTATTACGTATTAATTCAATCATTAGTTGTATTTATTCTCAATTTCACCAATTCTTCCTTTACCATCATATCATTCTATAAAATCATAACAACACTTATAGAATCGAGACTAGGTTTAACTCTTCAACAATACTCGTTAAGTTTTCCCTGTTTGAACAATGCCCATTCAAAACCATTTTAAAATCGCGAATGGTGTCATATGCTTATGAAATTCTACTAGAAGGTAGAAAACTCATATAAGTTCATCATATATAAAATTAAGTCCAAGGAAACTACCTTGGCTATACCAAAATATTTTTCCACCTCCCAGAAATTCTATTCTCGGGTACACACTGCCCCGTCTTACTAAACATGTCATAAAAATTTCTACCGGTCTATAAATAGTGTCATTCCAATTTTAGATGATGGCCAACTCATATAAGATCATTTTTCAACTTGTATCGTGTTAAACTTCAACATATACTATCATTTATGTCCCTCCAAAGTTGAGGGGCAGAAACTATGTACACAATAATTCCAACATTGATTCTTTTATTAGACTTGTACATATGAGCTTGGCTTCCTAGAATTCATTCTTACCCTCTTATGCTTTTCTTTTCATTAAAGAAGACATAGCTTCCTTCTTTCAATTAATCTAAAAGCTTCATTTAATTTAACAAAATACTGTGATATTCACTTCAAAGTCCCAAACAATACCTCATTCAAATCTTTCAACTTCAATCTTTCATTCTTAACTATAATTTCATATACTAAATTTACATAATTCCTTTCTAATCTTCATATAATTTCAATTTCATGTCTAAGAGTAATTCCACAACATTTAACCCAATAGGAAACTACAACAAAATCAACTACTCCATTCTACTTACAAATTTCTTAAATCAACCATAATAAATTTAAACCCAAAAATTCTCATAACATGCATATACTTCAAGAATTTCCAAATACATCTAACCCACATCAACAACTCAATATTTCTCTTTTAATATTCATCACCTCAAACCATATATAGAAAATCTCAAATTTTTCATATCTAGGATTTAAGAAAATCAACCCATAGTATATTATAGAAACTAAAAAAATAAAACCCATTATTCTCTTAACATAAACATCAATTATTTAACCCCAAATCATAGGAATAACCACAAATTTAACACTCAATAGAAAATACATAAACCCTAAAATAATTCATTGACTTACCTACTTGGAAATTGCACAAGAAATCAAAACTCAATTGCCAAATAATGCCAACAAGATGCAATTCCTCACTTTCTTCTCTCTTTCCTTCCTTTTCCTTTTTCTTTATTTTTTCTTCTCACTTTTTACTCCCTCTCGGCCGACTCCTCTGTTTCTCCAGTGTGTGTGTGTATTTGTGATCATTCCAATTGCAAGACAATCATGTGTACATATATAGGAAATTGCACACAAGTCCCTCAACTTCATTTCTTGTTTCATTTAAACCACCAAATGATAACATAATTTCATATAAATCCCGACTTCTTTAAGTTCTTAAATTATAAACCCAAAAATTAAATTATTGCATCTTAGTCTAACTTTGACTTGACTTAACATATTACACCTTTGACTTTGAAAGGTAAAGGTTGAATTTTGAAAATAACGGGGCGAGTCGTCACACTTGCCCCTATTTTTTGGAGGTCCTGCAACTGACTAGTTTTCACCTCTTTTGGTAAATAATTTCTGTAATTCAATGAAATAGATTAGTGATTAAAGTTTACTACGATTTAATTTTTCTTTCTGATGCAATGGGCAACGACATGGAGTTGGTTCAAATTAAATGTTAAAATATTAGATCTAGGTTGAAAATAGTTCATGGTGAAGAAGCTTTGGTTGCAACGATGATGCGGGTGGAAGGTAATTATAGGTGGTGGCGAGAAAAATCGGAAATGGATAAAAACAAAGACGCAATGAGGTGGAGGACCAAAAATTCTAAGAAACAAGGTGCTAGTTCTTTATGGAGCCAGGCACGTAATGAAGTGTTTACACTTCACCGGAAGTACTCATAGTGACATGGGAGATCGGTAGAGGAGAGGAGAGAGAAACAGTATCTTTTTTCTTGTGGAAAATGGAGACCAGGCATGGATGGATATATGGTTTTTGGAGGGTCAATGTTCAAAATGCCAAATAAGTAAAGACTCTTGTCTATTTTTGTACCATATAAGCCACGACTGACAAAACACATTGGAGATGCAGGCTCTAATGCGTTGAATTTCTGTTGGAGATCACAAATATAAGAAGAATGAAACGAGTCCAAAGGCTTTCTTAACACATCCATTTGAAGTGTCTTGTAAGTAAATTCATGGCTTGTTAGAAAGATTTCCAAATTACTCTTTTATGGATGTTGTCATTCATTTCATCGATTTTATACTAAAAGATTACACAGCTATGAGCATAAAAAGCAAACCTACATAATAATGTATGTAAAAACAGCAAAATATATCAAATTAGTCGCTAAACTGACTGGGACATATCAAAGGCTACAAGCCAAGTAGCCTAATTTCAACAAAGCACATTGACGCAAATCCACCTAATATTCAAATGAACTCTTTGAGCTCAAATTTTCCACCCCAAGAACAAAATATACCCATTCAAGCTAACAATTTCAAATAAGATCCATAAAATAGAAGATTAAAAGAATAAAGAGGTCCACACAAGCACACTTGTTCAAGTCTTCCTTGCCCTTCTACCCCCAACTTTTCTCTCTGTATACCCAGCAGAACTCTCAACATTCATAGGCAGAGGAGGCTTCTTGTTCTCCTTCCGAGTACTGCTCCTCAGCGAATACCTTGGAGTCGCTGGCTCTCCCCGAGTCACCATCGGTGTTGCTGCCATTTTCCTCCCGCTGTCAAACTTCTTTGTAGACTCAATTCTGACTCCAAGATTGTTAGTTGGCTTCTTCTTGCAACCCTCTATTTCACCCCCCTTCCTCCTCTTCAGCCTTTCGTTTCTTCTTGCGGAGTACTCTTCATAAAACCTTCCCCTCTCGAATAAAGGACTCCTATTAGCACTGAGCATGCTGCTGTTGAGTCCAATATCAAGGTTTTCACCCCCAGTTCCAAATTCTTCCCTCACCATTTTAGCAAGGGCCCTTAGTTCACAGGATATGGTGCTGTATTCAGGACGAAGCTCGACTTCTTCCACATCCCAAGAGCGTTTTGGCATATGCGATTTTGTCAAAGAACCTGCTCTCCAATGACAAATTCAAGAAATTTGCCAGGAAGAATTGACTGGGAAACATTTCATATCAAGAAACTCAAAGCATCGCCATAAATTGTTGCACATTTTTATTCTACTTCTCTTGAAATCTCCCAACATATCATAAGGTTGACCATAGTTGCACAAAAATAAAAAATAAAAAATCCAAGAATCAAGAGAAAAGGCTTAGTTGAAATCAAGAAACAAGCATTATAAAGAATTACTCCACGTTTCCCCTACATTTCTCTTATATCTTAAAAAAATACATTGAGCGTTGTTAGATATTGCTGATAAATCCAAGAATATACAAGGTTTTGACTCAGATTTTTCAAGTTGGGCGATTCACACATTTTTCCTATTTTTCTCCCAAATCATCAACAGTACTTGGGTTGTGAAAAAAGTTGCAGATAAATTCAAGAAAAATTTACATAATAATCTTTTCAGCCATGAATCATGAAAGTACCTGGCGTGATCTGAGGAGTGTTGCTTGCAGTCGGCGGCAGGGCGCAGCGGGGTCGAAGCCTAATTGGAGATCTGGCAAGTGGGGGTTTGCCATTTGCTCTTAGCATCATCCTGGACATGTATACTCCGATCAATTTCAGTGAACTGTATCAGTGAAGAAGAGTAGAGTTTGGATTGGTGAAGAGATTATCGGAGAGCGTTTTATTGATTTGTTCTCGTAACAGTAAGGTGATCTGTTTCTAAGATATTATTGCAGATTATTATGAGAATTCCTATTTGAATTTATTGGGGGAGCGTTTGTAACGGTCATATTTTTGATCCGACGGCCAGAATGAATTTAGAATAAAGAAAACAAATATTCCCAAATTGGTATGATTTGGAAAAGATCATTAATTTGAATACTAATTGACATGCAAATTTCATAGTTTTTTTTTTTTGAGAATATTAATCGCTAAAATATTTGCCGGAACGACTAGACATGATGTGACAAAGAGAACATAACCTAATTTATTATTGGTGACTAGACATTGTCTATTTGAATGATCTGTGTGTTGAATTTTTTGAAGATAACTGTAAATTTATTTTATTTTTCACAATTATTTTAGACGACTTTTGCAGTTAGTTTCAATTTTTCCTTTTTAAATAGCTTTCATGTTTCTTTAATGTTATTCTTCTAACGATAAGAGCATACGCGTTGATGATGGAGGAGAACATTATATGTAAATATGCTTATTGCAGAAATTATTAGAAAATTTTCAAAAACCTTCCAAAATTTTTGTAGCAACACCTTTCGCTTTATGTGATGTGTGTAGATACACGCTACGTGTATTTCATACACACCTCGTATGTTGAGAGATTTTGTAATAAAGCATTTGAAAGGTTTTGAAAGGGATTCTATAGTTGACATAGTAATTATTATTTGTTAAATTCATAATTATGAGATAATGTGAATAATTTGTTGAATTGATCATGCATGGAGATTTCATCAATTTTGTCGGACAGAAGGTTGAGGAAGTAGACTATTGCTTCGGATTAAAATTCTTGTCCTCCTAATTGTTAGGAACTGAAGTTCAGTGAACAGTCTTTATTAAAGTTCATTAAGCCTAATTGTTACTACTAATAAAGTTCAGTACCGGAAAATGAAATTATTATAACTTGAAAGTTGTTAATTTTTTAATTAATAAATAAATAAAGCGTGTATCAAATAAAAAATAAAAAGGGTAATTTACACCTAACGTCCCCAATCTTTTAACTTTTAATAGATCACGTCCCTAACCTTTAATTCTATTCCTGAGGGTCCCCAACCTTTTCTAAAATCCCCAACCAAGTCCCTATAGATGAAATCTGTTATCTTTAACCGTTAGTCAACTCTTTGACCAGGGGTAATTTTGATAAAATACAAAAAATAATATTCTAATTAAAAAATAAAAATAAATTTTTTTTTAAAAAAAAAGAAAAAGGGTGAGGGTGGGGACCCAGATCCGCTGCCATTTCCGGTAGCCCTTTGACTCTTGCTGCAGAAATGCCCCTGTTGCCATTTTGACAACCCTTTGCCTGCCAGAAATAGAAGATTTGCCTGCCGAAAATGGCAGAAAATTTGCCATTTTCGGCAACCGAAGGGGCTGCCAGAAATGGCAGTTGGGGAGGGAAGACTCCCCCGGCTGCCACTTCCAGCAACCCCCACCCCCACCTTTTTTCTTTTTTTAAAAAAATTTATTTTTATTTTTTAATTAGAATATTCATTTTTTGTATTTTACCAAAATTGTTCATAGTCAAAGAGTTGACTAATGGTTAAAGTTGACGGATTCCGTCTATATGGACCTGATTGGGGACCTCAAGAGTAAAATTAAAGATTAGGGACGTAATCTATTAAAAATTGAAAGGTTGGAAATATTATGTGTAAATTACCCAAATAAAAAATACCCAACCAAAAAAACATAAAAATAAAAATATATATATAAAAGAAAGCGAGTACGAGGCGTGGGGAAAGTAATCGCCTGGCGCCCCCATTAATTGACGTAAAAGCGGGTGGTCACCAAACTCAACCGACCATAACTGACGTGACCCACTCTCCCAAGCCGTCAAGGGTATGGATTCTATTTTACCGTCCGATCAACCATTTATAATTTAATCACAGCCGTAGATTCATCATCCGCCCCTCTATATATTCAAAGCCACGATCCCTTCCCCACCATATATTTCCTTCGACGGAATTTCGCGGGTGGTTTCGGTTTTTTTCTTTCTGGGTTTCAGATTTTCGTTCCATTGAATTGAATTGATGTTTGCTTTTCGTCTGTTCGGTTGAGGTGATTGCTTATTGTTCTGGATGTGATTCTGTTTACCTGCTAATTCTGTGATTCTGCCGTGGATATTGGGATTGATGGATCAGTTTGTGTTGATAATTAATTCAGCTTAACTGCGATGTTTACATGATTTTCCCTAATCGTTAATTATTCGATCGCGTGATAGAGAAGTGAGATCTGACAGCGGATCATTGAGGTCGTTTAGAATGACGTTTCCACTACACGATTGTTGCTGTGTTCTGTATAGAGATCTGATCTAAAGGTGTTCTGATTAGGCAGAGTCTCGAAATATTTGTTTCTCACCATTTTTGGAACCTGACACTCGATAGGAAATAATTGTCTCTTCCTGTATCAACGATACGAGTTTAAAAATCCTGGCAAATTTGGAGTAATCAACAAGGAACCTGTATCTGGATTCTATATTGGTGATCTATGGTTTGTTAGGAGATTAGATATCTGAATCAGTGGATATTTGGAGGCTGCAGTCTGTTCAGGTGTCTAGATTAGGTTTGATCATTTTTGTTTGTTCTTTATTCAACTATGAAGAGATATATATATATATATATATTTATTTATTTACTTACGGGGTTCAGTATTTTTTATTTAGGTATTGAGACCTGCTAACTGCTTTTGCCTGATCTGTATGGTATTATTTATCACCGTATTATTCATTTTCTGAAAGAAATTTCCCACCTCAGTATATGTTTAAGGTTATGTTGTTCCTGTACCCTGTCACCTCATTTTTTATGAAGATTTTTTTCCCTTTTTTTTTTCTTTGATTAGTATCTTTTAATTTTTATTCAGATTCTGCTAGCTGCTTTTGCCCCATCTTTTTGGTCTTGCCAAGGTCATATTTTTCCTGTACCCTAGCACACTATTTTCCTACAAAAGATTTTTTTTTCCTTGTTATTATCTTCCAATTTTTTGTAGAGTTAGTATTTAGGTATTCAGATCCTGCTTACTGCTTTTGCCTCATCCATTTGGTATGATTTCTCACTTTATGCAGTACATGTTTAAAGTCATGTTGTTTCTTTGACCTATGACCTCATTTTTCTGTGTAAAGCAAACTTAGTTGGCTAAGACAGGAGCTTGTCTCAACTGGGGAGATCATTTTACAAGTTAGCAGAAGCAAGTATGCTGGAGCTTTATGATTAAGGGAGCCCTATTTCACCCAATTTCCTACCCACTGGTTCTGCAATTTCTGCATTAATGTTCTTAAATTTTGTCTGAAATAATCCATTCCACCTATGAGGAGTCAACTTGAAAATTTTGCTTTGATCAAGGTTTTGGTCTTGCTTTCCAGTAGCCTCATTTTTCCATGTGGATCCTTGTTTCAGTTAGCTGTGTTTGTCTTCTTGATACTTGGAGTGCAATCAAGGTATCTTTGCTTGTCTGGTCTTTGCAGGTACACGGTTTTGCATTTCACTTCCCGTCCCATGTGTCAATTTGAAATTCCCCGCCCCTGCCCCCTTCCCCTTTTTTGGTGCAGTGTTTTCTTCCATTGGTCTATGATTCTGTACTGTGTATACCATATCTTGCTGTTTTCTTGCCTGATCTCAGAGGTTTTATATGAAGAATAGCTTTCAGCAATTGAGTCCTTAGTTGTAATTTTGGGATATTGGCGACAGATGATGTGGATCTTCTTTCCTTGCAGGACTTGGTATGATGGAGTATTCTTTTTTCTGCTATGCTTTTGATTCAGGCCTACATTATGCAACATTCACTTATTATTTCATAGTTACTCTATGATGAAGAAGTTGGGTACATTCCTTTGATGCTGGGAATTGGGACAGCTTGGTTCTCCAGAGAAGAGAACAGTAGTTCTTAGGAACATCAAAGTACATATCTAAGTTCATTCTATTGGGATATTGGAAGAATGAGATTTGGAATATATCAGCCTTGGACTCTGATTTAACACAAGCATCTTTAATAATTAACATTGAGAAAAATTTAGTTATATAGATACATTTTTGTAAATATGTTGTGGCAACTTTATTAGTAAGCTCAGATACATGCCAGAGGAGGTTGATCTCATACCGTTTTATGACAGGTTGCATGAGATGGTTTCTATAGAACATAAGTATGGTTTCCCGTAGCTTCATAATAGTTGGTTCGCTTGAATCTGTTCTTGCAATCAGGAGGGCAATGAAGTTTGTTTAAGCTTATCTTTTGTGTACTGCTACATTAGTCACCACCACCAACTAATTTTTTCCTTTCTCAATTTCTTCTTTCTATATTGCTTTGGTTCGTATCATATGTTGGTTCTATGCATACTTTTTATGTAGTTGAAGCTGGTTTGATGGTTTCTATATCTTTCTTGAAGTTCATCCAGAACATGTTTTGCTTTCTGGTATGCCTGTATTCAGTTGTGGAAACCATTCTGCCGTCTCCTACTATCTCATAGTGCTCATTAATGGATAACCATAAGTAGAAGTATTTGCTCTAGTGGTTTGATGCCTGGGATCAAGACAAGAGTTCTCCATTTAACAGTAGTTTTGATAAGCTTCGAGGTAATACGGGATTTATCAAGGCATTCATTTTAGTGGCATATTAGAAAGAAACTGACATTCAGATATATGAATTATGGACTTTGACCTACAAAAGCATCTCTGATGATTCAGGTCGAGGAAAAGTTAGCAAAAGGTGGTGATTGATTGTTAATAATGTTCATCGTTGTGGTACGTGACCTGTTAACAAATTTGTTATTGGAACTCCTGGTGGTTATATAGAGTATGGTTGTTATTTAAGACCATGTGTTTCTGTACCCCATTACTTTGTACTGAAAGGCTATAATGTATGCTGCTTCTGCTGGGTGTAATAATTAATGTTCTGAAGTTCGGCAATGGAAAAGGTTGCTGGAAATTTATGAGATGCAAATATCTGATTACTGCTGCAATCATTTATATCCTGATCGAGGCAAGGTTTCCCTGAGATTTTCTCTACTCAAAGGGGTGATTATATGAGAGTTTTCTTAAGCTTTTCTATCGTTGAGATTCTTGAACATGCATTCCAATAGCTTCAGCCTTCATATTTGATACTTGAAGATTTGTACTAGATGGATCTCTTCATGATATTAGGTGTACGTTCAAAGTTCTACAGTTGGTCACTTCATGAGGTGAGAGTTCCACATCACGCTGCATCCATCCCAGATTCATTTAGTTCTTGTTACATTGGTTTTGTTTCGCCAATGTGCTGCTGGTGTGAATACTTCCTAGTTCTTCCCCCCCCCCTTTTTCTTCTCGTAATTTTATTTCTGCCTGCTTTCCTCTTTGGTTCTTTGGCACAAATGTTGTTTGAAGCAAACCTAAATCGTCCTAAGCTTGTAGGTTCTGAAGTATTGATGATCAGCTAGATAGCTAGAGTTCAGAAATATGTTACTGTTCCCTGCTCTGCTCTCAATCTGGGTGTGTAGCTGCATCAACTTGCTCTGTCATTGTTATTAGCGATGGTGAATAATGACTGAAAGAAGTTTGTTTATTAGTTTGCTGCCTCTTTCTTGGAATCAAGTCAGCTAAGTTCTCTATTTGGTATCAGTTCTTATAACCTCTAGAAGTAATCCACAATTGATTGAAGTATTCTTTTTGAATATGAACCAAGGACGCTTGCAAAACAAGCATTTTAGAAATGTACTTGAATATACAAATTAATCTTTGGTATGATAATGCTGTTGTCATGGTTTGTCTGTTGACAGCATTGATTGTGAAGCAGGAATGTGTAGGAGAGATTCTTGTGGTGTAATTTCTCAGGGTGTGGGCAAAGCACTGTTTGAGGTCAGGTCATGCAGTGTGTAAACTATCACTTCAATTTTTCTATGTCGTGCAAGCTTGGTTAAGCCAAGATGGATGTGCTTTGAGGTGTTATGATATGGATTTCGTTTCAGAATTTCAGGATCTGTAATTGTTATATATTTATGATTTATGGAGCCATATTTTGTTGAACCTCTTATTATTGCTTCTCTTTTCAGCGTTCATGCCTGGATGCTAGCCACCTCATCAAGGTTGGGAAGTGTATCTAGTTGGATGGACTCGTTCAGTCTGTTTCTTGAACATGCATCCCATTAGCTTGCTACTTGTAATTTGGCTATCCTCTCCAGTTGAATCTATTTCTGACATAATGGGTGCTTGTTAGAGGAAGTAAATTCTTTTAGGACATCTAATTTTATCACCCCAGATGCATTTTTCTACAAATGTCAATTCCAGTTTGACTGAATTTAATCTTTCTGTTGATTGTTTCATTGTGCAGTTTGGCAAGTGAATATTTCTAAAAATTGTGATCTCCACAGCCATATTTTCCACTTCCATATTCTGGTACAATCTAAGTCGTGGTGACATTTTTTATTGGTGTGAGGAGTAACCAATGAGTTAGCTTGAATTGTCTTTGTTGATTCTTGAACATCTTCTCAGTATCTTGATATCAAGTTAGCTTGAATTGTCTTTGGTGATTCTTGAACATCTTCTCAGTATCTTGATATCAAGTTAGCTCGAATTGTCTTTGGTGATTCTTGAACATCTTCTCAGTAGCATGGACAGGAAAATTTTACTAAGTAGAGACACAGTTGGGGAAAAAATTATCAGGTTCTTTCTCAGTCTCTTGTGAAATTTATGATCTTGGAGCCAGGTTTACAGTTTTGTTTCCTATGCTATTTTTTGCGGTGTTTCTTTACATCAGCTCTAGGTAATTCAATCCACTGCAATTTCTAGTTCTAAGTGGTTTTTGATCTTTCCTTTCTTGACCTTCTGCAGTCTCAGTTCAGATGTAGAAACTTCAGATTGACTTGATATTTGTGGTGAACTACACGTCAGGGGACTTGTTTCACTTTGTTTGATATGTCTGGAAATAAGAGTAACTCTGACAACACTTATTTTAAAGCTTCACGGGAATATAGATGTTATTAGGTGTCAGTTTCAACAAATTATATTAATAGGATGTATTTAAATGATCATGTGTAAGGATTTGTTGACATATTGAAATTTCTCTATGCTTATTTAACGCATACAGGTGCAAGTTTGCATGCAGAAGTTCAACCACGTCTTACTAACCCCCCCTCCTTTGGGTGGTTATAGCTCTGGAATTTATGCTTTCTTATGCCAGCACAGTGCGTATTTTTCCTATCTTTAAGTTTTTTTTTTTTTTAATTTCCTCCACCATCTGCAGTGTTTTCTTCTTCTTCTTTTTTTTTTTTTTTTTTTTTTTTAAAGTGGAAAGAGTTGGTTTGATTGTTCCTGGAGTTGAGGCTGCTGCTAATTTTACAGTCATATGAGAGAAACGAATGAAAAGAAAGGGTAATTTGAAAGCTTAAACTATTGGAACATTGCAAGAAAGTAAAATTATCATCCACACGCATTTTCATTGAGGGATATTCTCAAGACTTAAGTCTGCTAAGCTTCAAGATAGTACATAAATGGTCGAGGTATTTATATTAAAGAGATATCTGCAGCCTATAGATGTCGAGATATATGAAATGGACAGTACCTTGTGCGAATATATTTGGTGATCCTTATTGAGATAAATTTATTTGATGACTCCTTTGTTACTGGGAGAAATGAAGTTAGTTATCACGGCATGCCACTATCCATCCCGCTGTTCCAATTTTTCTACCAATAGAACATATCACATCAACTTTTTGATCTCTGGAGCTATATTTGGTCTTGACATCCTGTTTCCATCTTCTATCTTCTGCACTGGTGTTGGAATTTTTCTTGGGTTGAGATTGTTGGACATGTTTTCCATATTTGTTTCGGTTGCGTATGTTCTTGTCTTCATGATATCAACAAAATCACTGACGTTGTCTACTCTCGTTTGACATGTAAAAGGCACAACCTTTCGATGTTTATGCCCTATGTGTACAGTGCTCATTTTCCTATTCTGTCTCTCTTCGCCCCCTTGTGATTTTCATCTTTATTCCTCTGCATAAGAATTATCTGAGGCGTCTCTTTTGGCCTGGCAATCCTTGTGCTAGCTTGCAGATCTGAAACGTTTATGATTCGTCAGGTGACTTTGACTTTTATTTTACTTTGCTGGAAGTTGTCTTGGATGGGATATCTTGTTTCATGTGATGCTCTCAATTCAATATGTGAAGATGCTGCATCTACTTGTTATGTCATGGTAGTTTGTGATCAAAGTTATCTCTAAATGGACTCTTTTGGCTTGGTTCAATGTGTTGAATTTGGTTTGTCCAGTTTTCCATGGGTCAGCACTTAACGTAAGCAAGATTGATATCTGCAAAGATGGGCTTGGAAATATATGCAAGTCTTGGATTCTCACTTGCATCAGCATATTGATGATTCATATAATGGAAACTCTAAGATGCGATTGTTGGACAGGCAATTCTGACGTGAAGGTATTTCTGCTGATAACTACTTGAATATTAAACTCAGGTATCTGAAAGAGAGTATATGGTATTTTCCTAATTTGATCACGCTCTGTATCAGATGGTTTCTGTACCCAGTCATTTCATTTTTTCAGAAAGATCATAATTTAATTGTCTAAGAAGGATGTTATTTTTAACTGATGTAATGCATTTTGACTAATGCTCCTTGAAATACGTGATTCGTGGACGGGGGGTATTGTGACGTGTTTCTGCTGATAACTGCTGTGTTAAACTATATCTACATGAGAGTCTATGGTATTTTCCTAATTTGATCACGCCCTAGGTTACATGGTTTCTGTACCTTGTCACTTCATATTTTCACAAAGAGCGAGCTTAATTGTCCAAGAAGGATGTCATTTCAGCTGATGTGTTGCGTTTTGGCAAGATGTAATGCTGCTTGAAATCAATGGTGGTTGTAGTCTGCATCAGCTTCTTCTGTTTTCGATGTCTGTGGTCATGTTTGTCATTGATACATTCTTTGAACCAGAGTAAAGAGTACGCAAGGAGTTAACTGGAACTTTTATCTTATGCTGAAATTTAACACACTTCTTGAGATAGCCTGACATCTATCTTTTGGAAATTTTTCTCTGACTCAGTGTTCTTGATAATAGGATGAAGTTTGTCTACGTTCATTTAGCTTGCACAGCACAAGTTTACAGGTCATGCTGCTCGGCTGATATAGTGAAGTTTCTATTTGCTTAAAATACACGAGATTTTATGGGATTTGATTCAAAGCTTACTGATGTTTAGTTCTCTGGGGATTGGTACATGCATATAATTGGGAATTCAGTTGGTGGCCTTGATGCGCAATGTCTCCTGTTGTGATTTCAGTATTTATTATGAAACATCCTGAAGTAAAAGTGAAGCATCCTATCTTTCATAATATTTTTGGATAGAAGCCTCTCGATTTCATCCTCAGCTCCTCCATCAAGTTATTCAGAGGTATCTCTTTTTACAGTTGTGTAATTTACAAAACTCTCATGGTGAATTTGCATTCCACTCAGTTGCGTAGGAAGTTATATTTCTCAATTGTATGCCACAGAAAGCTTCCATATGGTGATGCCTGGTTGTTGCTAGCAACACTGGGTACTTTCTAGATTATTCCTGCTTTAACAATCATTCACTATGATGTTCTATTAAAATATGCCGAACTCCTTAGAAGAATATCAGGCAAACAATAAGCTACAGAGACGTTGCTGGTTGAATTCTGCAGGAGGGAAATGAATCCATAAGGTGTTCATTATAGCTGCTTATAACTTCCAAGGATGGGAATGCTAGACACTTCCTCTTGGTTGAACTGGGTGCGTTCCTGTTTCAAAGCTGAGAATGTGTACTGATGGCCTGTTTTTGGGTGTTCCTCTTTTTCCCAAGTGGTCAGATGCCATGCGTGTTTGGATATGAACCATGTTAACTGATGATCGATGATGATGGAGCTCTTAATTTCAAATTACCAGTTACATAACAATAAAAGGAGGCACAGATAGTTTCAAGTATTGTTTAGTAACTATGGAAAAATAAGTGGAACTGATTGAAGCAGGAAGCTTTTGTGAGAAAATTAAGACCAATATGGAAGAGAACATCGTAAACAGGTGGAGTATGAAGACTGAAGTTGGTTGATCATCTTTGACCATCTTATGGTAGATTTACTTTTTTAGCTGATTTTGTGATCTGTTTACTAAATGCTTAATGCTGTCTGGAGCATTATGATGCTAATAATCTTGTCAGTTAATGTGTTAAGAGGTCTTGAATTTTAATATATGGATGATGTGTATATCTGACTTCTGTTTGTTTCTCCATCTCTGCTTACAGCATTATGGTTTTGCTGTGTCTAGATGAAGTTCTTTGCTCAACTTATAAGGATTCAAATTTTTTTGGTGAGGCGTTCGAGTGTCATGTTTGCTTTGAATTTCTTGTCTTGTTGCATGTGTGCTTTCTTGTTTGTAGAATGTAGGTGACTCTTGTAACTCCGCCTGTGTTGCATGTTTTGCTGGACACAGCCGGTCCCAAGCCCGGTAAAAGGAGGAGGGGATCGAGTCAATAGAGTTGAAAACATTTGGATTAGCTACATCCATTGTAACCTTAATTGCATAATAATTGTGACGTACATTTCCAATGTTCGGCTATTTCTCAACATTAGTTAGTGATAAGTCATGCCATGAACATTTGGTTTACAGTAGGGACACAGCCACATTGGCCTTACTTTTGACATTTTGTGCATCTTCCGAACACGGCCAGTGATATTGAGTTATGTCTTTTCGAGAGGTTTGGAGTAGGGACGCTGCTGCATTGGGTTTCCATTTGACATTTTGTGCATCTTCCAGACACATTGTGGCCATTGATATTGAGTTAAGTCTTTTCGAGACAATCAGATAAGCAAGGCCTAAGGCACCCCGTTGCCTAATTAGAGTACTCATTCTAGAAATCTTTTCTTTTAGCCTTTTCTTGTTGCAATAATCTATTTTGCTTTGGGGTGACAATAAGAAACGGTGGAGAAAATCTTCACCAGATTCGAACGGAATTCCTCCCTGTCTGGAGCTAAAAAATTTCCATGCTGTTGGCTGGCTGGATGGGCAGGCAAAAATCTGTGCGGCCTCACCTTGGGAGATCGGAAGAGCAAAAGTTGAACGGAAATAGATGAATGAAAGAGAATTTTTCTTCTAGAAAGTTGGTGTATATCAATGAGGATTGGTTCGATACTCACCTTCTAGACTTTTAAGTGTAAGGTCTTGAGTTTGAACTATACCTATTACTCTTCTATTTCCCTCTCTCTCCCTTTTATATTCCTTCTGTATCAAAAGGAGAAATGATTATGTGAAATTTACTCTTAATCTAATGAATTTATTTAAGAATACTCCTTTAAAATAGAGAGAGAGATATTTTGTATAAGACGGTGGAGCCGTCCGGACATTTCCAAGGTATCTGACTTTATGCAGTTGACGGGTATGCTACTTGTCTTTTCTATTATTGGATTGGTATATTTGGGACATATAATCGCATAATTATGTGTGTGATCCCTTGGAATTACCGATTTTCAAGTAAAACGAAAATAATAATAATAATAATAATAATAACAACAATATAATAGTAGTAATAGTAACTAGTTAAAAGTCGATTTAACTACTATTTTTAAAGAGAACCCGTAGACACACACAAAATGATGTATGTAGAGAAATGTGTTTTTAAGAAACGATGGAAGGTTAATCATTGATCAAAATTTGTACTGGTAAAACTTTGAAGGATAAATTTCAAAGGCAAGTAGACTGTTCTTGGTCCTTTTAGATATTTTTGACAAAATTTGACTTTTCTTTGTCCTTTTAGATATTTTAGACAATTATTACTTCAATTAACTGGACGTCACATATGCTTGATCTCATCTTAGAAGAATTACATACTAAATTTTTTCTCTTATTTATTTATTTTTTCTTTGGAAAGGAACAAGATTTGGCCCTTTTGCTTTTTTCCCCACACGGGAACACGACGTAGTCAATGTATACTTATTTGCTACTCGTGTGTGTGTGTAAATGTAAGCATATTTATTACGTTGAACTAATAATCTTGAGCCCGTGTTAGAATGTTCTGAGGAAGAGGTGTACGAGTGGATCATCTTTCAAAAGTCATAGACAAAAATGTTGAAGAATCCACGAATGCAAAATTGACGACGACGCCTTTTCTTACAACTATCCCATTTTGTCTTTAGTAAATTATCTAGTCTAGTAGAAGCCTAATCTTCAAAAGCATCTTCTCTTGATCTCATCTAATAAATATTGTGTACTATATAAGCAAGTCCACCTCGATCATCTCCAGAACGCCAAAAGAACAAATACCAATGGATATTGAATTCATCTCGAAAGAAAGAGTGAAGCCATCTTCTCCAACACCAGATCACCTTAGAAACTTCAAGCTTTGCCTTTTAGATCAGCTCATTCCTGCGGTTTATGCTCCTATTGTCCTTTTCTATCCAAATTCTGATTCTTCTCCTCATCCTCAAGTCTTGAAAAGATTGTTGAGACTCAAAGAATCTCTGTCCAAAACCTTAACTAGTTTTTATCCACTTGCTGGTACTATTGGGGATGATCTGATCTCTATCAACTGTGATGATCAAGGGGCTTACTATGTCACGACGAGGATCAAGTCCTGTCTCTTCGATTTTCTTGAATGCCCTGAAATTCATTTGATCAATAGGCTTCTTCCCTTGGATGGGGATAGTGTGACTAATATCCAAATCAATGTGTTTGAATGCGGCGGAATTGCTATTGGTGTTTGTATTTCTCATAGGATTCTTGATGGAACTTCCTTAAGCACGTTTCTTAATACTTGGGCTAACGCAGCAGCATTTGCTTCATCCAGAGTAGCTCTGTATCCTGATTTCTCGGCATCTACTCTCTTCCCTGCCAATGATTTGAGGCTCAAGAATGAATCTATGGCCATGTGGGGTGCATTATTCAAGAAAGGAGAGTTCATTACAAAGAGATTTATGTTTGATAATTTGGCTATAAACAAACTCAAAAACATGGCCACTACTACCAGCTTGATGGAGAGGCACCCTACTCGAGTTGAGACGATTTCTGCTTTCATATGGAAGTTTGCAATGGCCGCCGCAGAACAAAAATGCGGTTCCAAGAAACCTTCTATGGTCACACACATCGTAAACCTGCGAAAACGAGCAGTCCCAAAATTATCTGAACATTCTCTTGGTAACCTTATTTGGATAGCTAATGCAAAATGCAACCCTGTCAAGAACAATGAGACCATTAGAGTAGTACTCCCGAGATTAGTGCACTGGCTAAGGAAATCTATATCAAAAATCGATGATGATTATGTGAAGAAACTTGGGAGTGAAGAAGGTTCCATCCTGATGCACAAGCACTTCAAAGAGATTGGAGAATCTGTGTCCAATGGATCAGCAGATTGTTTTGGATTCGGCAGCTGGTGCAAACTGGGGTTCTATGATGCTGATTTCGGGTGGGGTAAGCCAGTATGGGTAAGCAGTATGGATTCAAGCCTTCCATTTTTCATGAATCTGATAATTCTTATGGACACAAGATGTGGAACTGGGATAGAAGCTTGGATTACTTTGGATGAACAAGAAATGAATATATTAGAGAATGATAAAGAGTTTCAGCAATTTGCTTTGATGAATCCTAGCCCTTTATTGGACATGAAACCATGAGGTTTCCAAAGTGATGGGTTTGTCCCTATGTGGAGCAGCATGTATACCAGTAATTTTTCTAGTTTCGATATATTTAGCTAAGAATAGTGATTATTTATCCCCAACGGTGATGATTACCATCTTATGTGTTAGTACGGTGATATTAATTTAAAAGTTAGATATAGGAACATGTAATGCATTTAAGTAGACTTGTAATTTAATGTCATATAAAACGTGGTGATAAATAGCACTACTCCTTAAATGTAAATTTTAATGACTTTTAAATTCAAGACCTTTTTCTGACATAGTTGCTCGACCAATGTCATAGAAGTGGCGAAAGCTTATATTTTATATCTTTTTCATATTTGTAGTTTTAAGTTTTTAATCTCTGATGTTGGGGGGGGGGGGGGGGGGGGGGGGGGGGGGGGGGGGGGGGGGGGGGGGGGGGGGGGGGGGGGGGGGGGGGGGGGGG
>CAVNYN010275172.1:0-23546 GCA_963692815.1 Nyctanthes arbor-tristis | reverse complement strand
AATCCTAACTCCACATCTGTGCAAGTTTGAAATATGTAAACACATAATTAAAAAATAATTACAATCATTTACAGAATAAATATTTTAGGTTGGATATGTAATATCTATATATATAATATAAATATAATATAATACATTCACATAGTAACTTTAAATAACAAATGTTGCGCTGAAAAAAAAATTAAAATGCTTATTTGTTCTTCCAAATCATTTGCATTCTTAGCCAAAATAAAATGTTGAAGACTTCCAAGGGCCTAGTAACCCGTCGAAAATACCAACGGAACACAAAAGACCCGCAACGAATTTGCTAATAGAATAGAAAAGCCAACAGTAATTACCGACGGCATAAGCAAGCCGTCGGCATACACCCCTTGGTCGGTATTTTACCAACGGCAAACAAGTCTCAATCGATAATCACCGATAGAGTACTCGTTGTTGTCGGTAATTACCGATGGTACTGTATGCCGTATGTGATTTCTGACAGTGGAAATATTCTGTCTATAAACACCGACGGCAGAATGAATCCGTCGGTAATCAGAGACGGCCGTCGGAAATCACCGACGAATGTGATGGTCCGTCAGTGTCTGTCACCGACGACATTTTGTTCTGTCGGTACTTGCCGATGGATTTTGGTTTTCCGTCGGTAATTACCGACGGATTTCCTACCGTTGGTAATTTGCCGTCGGTAATCGGCAATTTTCTTGTAGTGATTTTTTGTTTCCTTAATTCTTAGACTGAAAATAAAAGTGGACACTTTATAATATTGAAGTTTAATTGATCGTTATGCTTTCATGTTTCTTCTAGGGATCTATCTTAATCTTAATCATAATAAATCCTAAAAATTTCTTCTTAATGACTGCACTATACTTTTAAAAAATTGTATTCAATACATAATATATATTATAAATAGAGTATGCATAATGATGAAATATTATAGGGTTAATTACACTTATCCTGTCCAACCTTTAATTTTCCTTTTGTACGTCCTCAACTTTTAATGAAATCTCAATTTTAATCCTTAGTGGCGGAAATCGTCAATTTCATCCGTTAAGGTCAGGGCATTTATGGTAAAATATAAAAAATAAATATTTTAATTAAACTCTTCCGATCTTAAAAATAAAAAAAGAAAAGAAAAAGGGTTTGGGGAGAAGGGCTGTCGGAAATGGCAGCCAAGGGCAGCCTCTTGTTGGGGGGCGCGGGAGAGGGAGGAGTCTCCTCCTTGTGCTGCTGAAAATGGCAGTATTCCCCATCCAGTAGCCTTCTCGATGCTGCCTCTCCTCCCCTCCTTTTTTCTTTATTATTATTTTTATTTTTTAATTAAAATATTTATTTTTTATATTTTATCAAAAATGCCCCTGACCTTAATGGACGAAATTCACGATTTCGGTCGCTAGGGACTAAAATTGGGATTTCATTATAGTTTAAGGATACACAAAAGAAAAATTAAAAATTTGGGACGTGATCTATAATTACTTGAAAGGTTGGGGATGTTATGTGTAATTAACCCAATGTTATATATATGCTTTCAATTAGGTGGAGAAGTCCGGGAGTGGTGCACCGTACTAATTTATTTGTAAACGTTTCCACAATGGCCACGATCCTATCAAATAATAGATTTTTGGAAAATTCATTTTGATTAATGCGCCATTTCTATAATTTTTTTTCTTAATGCATGGGGATATAGGAGAGGGGAGGGAAATTCGGGGAGAGGCAAGTGGTTCAAACCCGGAACCTCCTACCTAGAACGTAAGTATCCTAACTATTAGAGCACAATTCAAATCAAATTGCTATAAAATTTTTGAATTATGCAGCATGTTCACAATTTTTTACACACTTATGTGATTGGCCTCTTATATCCCATTTCTTTTAAATATATAACTATCAAATGAGTAACAGAGGTACTTAAAAAAGATTGAGTACAAAATTTGTGTACAAATAGCATAATTCCAGAATTTTAGAAGTCAAATATGTGCCCACTACCAATAGTTGACCAACATATATGATAGAAATTTTTGAGATACCCTTTTTTTCCCTTTTTTTTTTGGCTGCATGTTAGTCTACCAATATTGGTGATCACATTGTGGTTCAAATTGTGTCGCACTAGTTAGATACATACATTATGAGCAAGATCCAAATTTCTCTCCCCTCTCGTATCTCTACCTTTTGTGTGTTATGTGTGTGTGTGTCTATATATTGATGATCATGTTAACACATGCACACTACACACACATAATCATTCTGGTATAGAAAATTAGGTTTGTTTAGGTGTTGGTGTGCATATTAACAGTTGCCTATTGTAGATAGGTGATCATTTTCCTATTTAAAAACCAATTTCGTTCACATGTTGCGAGTAAGTATTAAAATGCTCATCACAAATAATTGTGTATTCACATATGACCAAAGACTTTGTTAACGTTTATTTATCCAACAAAAATAAACAAGTTGGTCCAAAACTAAATATACATGTATATTTGTTTTTTAAGTTCAATAGCTAAATATAAACATAAGGTATATTTAAGTGGCGTCCCTCGAACAAATATTATGTATTATAGGCCGTCGGATCTTCAATCATCAATAGCGGTGTCAACACGTACCTTATGTTAAGGGATAGCTTTAAAGATACTTCCCATCTCCCCCCATATAGGCGTCTGATGACATAAATCCTGCTAGACATCTGATGGGAGATCATTTTCAGATTTAAAGAGGTCCCTTTCTATTGTAGAAGTGAAATGATCAAGAGTCTCCCTGAAATAGTCTATTTCTTGACGAAGCATAAAAACCTCTTACTTGATTGTTATGCACTCTACGTGTAAATATGCGTTATTTGTCAGCTCTCATCCTTAATTTTGTATCAACTAGATATCCGATGGGAGAAACAATACCTTACGAAAATCATTTGTAGAATGTAAAATATAATGAAATATTAATCGAAAAAGGTTTTCGCCCTTTTCAATTCAAAAGTTGTTAATGTGATCTAATCAAAGATGTCTTGTAAGAAAACTTCCTAAGAATGCACTAAACTTTTGTTCTTGTTTGAATTTTGTCTCTATACATTAAAGGTTAGTTTGTCCTTATGGATTTGTGGATCATTTTCTTGTGTTTTATCACCTGCTGATGACAAACTAAACAACAAATTATGACTAGATAATGAACTAAAACCAGAAGCCCCCATTGACATTTGTTCAAACAAGGAACAAGGCACCAATACTGTGGCTAGGATTCATCTATGGAAACATCATTGGATTTGGGTTTTTTTTTTCTTTGGTTCCTTTAAGATTCCAAATTGAAAGCAAAACCTAATGCAAATCTTGGAAACAAGACAAAAGAATACACTTATAATCCCTTGGAGTTATCTGCTTAAACTATTTCCATTAAGAAAGAAAGCCTTAAGAAATTAAATTAAAATTGAATTGGAAATCAAAAGAAGTCCCATAATGATCTTTCCACTTGTTTAATTTGTCCCCTAGTTTCTTCTAGTTTTGTATAAATAGGGCTTTAATTAGTTCTTGTTAACACAAGTTAATTAGGTAACCTACATTTTCTTGAAATCCTAAGTGGTTTTCAGCCGGTTCTTAGTTTTTCCCTTGGATATCATAAACTATGGATGCTCATTCGATGAAAGTTACAAGAGCGTCTTTAGTAATTAGCATGATGATTGCGTCGCTCTTTATAGCAAGTTCAAGCGCTCGAATTCCTTATGGATTTTTGGCGGAGAAACAACTTGCCACTGATAATAGTATAACTCATCTTACACTGCATGAATTTGGGATTGATGACTCGCAATTAGAGTATTATAAAAGACGCGAAGCGCTAATGTTGGATGCTGGGACGATGAGAGTGGCACCAGGAGGACCGGACCCTCAACACCATTTCAAATGACCAGCATTGTCCTAGGTGGGGAGTCTAGATATGGAATAAGGGTTCATTTGTTGTTGACATAGTTTTTAAATTGAGTCGGGGTTATGCCTTCTTGAGTTCTCTTATGTCCGTCTTTCTCAATCTTAATTATCTAATTAGTGAGTATAATGTACGTGTGAAATTTTAAGAAAACTAGGATTTGTTTCTCTAATGGAGTCAACTGGTGAATCCAAAAATTGTGAAGCCTTTTCAATGATAGTGTATGATTTGTGTATGCGCACACGTGCACTGACTTCACGATCAGCTCATGATAACAAGAAATCCATTTTCCAATCAACTATGAGTCCAAGAACAAAGCTAATTCGTGCTGATTTAGTGCAAGAACATTTTAGTCTGTAATTTTTCCAATAGTTGCAACTCGTAAAACTATTAAATTCCATCATTTTCCATTCGTTTTCGAAAACAACTGTGACAACCAAAAATGAGGTATTGTTTATTACGAAATCTAATTCCGATACCTTATAGCTAGCAGACAAAGAAAACAAGCGTGCATTGTTTGTGTCATGCTTATAGTGACCTTTCTTTTCAACAGGACTAATTCCTAAAATGTATGTTGCATGTATTTAGATGCGGCTCTAAAGGTCTGCAGGTGGTGCGATTGCACATACTTCAACATCTAAGGACAACATAATAAATTGCTATAGGTGTGAGGTTTTTGAAAAATTTTAGAGTTTCATTTGTCAAAATTTTAGACATTATCGAGACATCGTTTTTCAAAATAGTTTTGTGAAATTTGTTAAGCTAAAAATTAGAATATATTTTTATTATTTATTTATAAAATAAATAAGGCCTACTACTTTTAATGTGAAATAGATTTTTTCTCTAGTATGTAGTTAATAAATGGTACACCATTTTATAAGAGCTTCTCCAATGCGTCCGGTCCTTGGTAGAAGTCTTTCAGGAGAGAGATACACACAAAAATTTTGAACGGCCCCACATGTTTCCTATTTTATGTTAATTTCTTTTTTTCTTTTAATCACTTTTCTCTAGATCGGAAGAGCACATTCCCTACTTTTCCTCCCTCGTATCTCGTATAAGGTATAAATATAGACATTCATTCAAGACTTTACCACTACTATTTTATCATTATTTTTAAATTTCTATCTATCTCTCTCCTCTTTTTCACTTTTTCCTCCCTTTTTTCTTGCACATTTTTCCGTAAATATTCAATTAAAATAATCAACTTCTCTTTTTCTCTCTCTTTTTTGGACCATGATGAAGGACTTCTTGCATTGAAGATGCTCTAGTAATGTCTATAGGGCAACTAAATTCTAGGAAGGACCCTACATGTACATTCATATAATATTGTAGCGAGATTCTTTTATATTTAAATATTTAATTTTAGCTGGTTTAAAAAAAAAAAAAATATTTAACGATAGTTTTATAGTTTTTGAGGAACCCACGATGAATATATATAAGAATATGACAATATTTCAACTTCAAATCAAAATATAAAAAGAAGAACGACTTCAGGTAACTGGATAATCGTTTACCAGTTTGGGTTAAAAAATGAATACAACTGTTATTCATTTATAATAATTAGTCTAGGGACACCTTATTTCGCAAAACGCTTATCTTTGCCACACTACTTTCTACACCTTTATGAACAAGCTTTGATGCCCCTTTATTAATTTCTTGATTTTTGAATTAGAACCTTAATTCGTTAGATTAAACGAATTTTATTTATAATTGTTAACTAATTTAAACTTTTTCTTTCTTTCTTTCTTTCCTTCTTTTTCTCTCCACTTTGTTTTAAGAGCATCTCTAATGTTAATATCAATGTTGAATGTCAAAGTGACATTGAAGAGAGAGTGTCTGACAGATAGCTAAAAGTGTAGAGAATGTTTAAATTACTTGACGTCCTCCTTGACAATGTCAAGTATGAGTATTATTAATTAATCTAAATTATGTGTTTATATATATATATATATATCTTTCTCATCCCACTTAATTTTCTCACTTTTTCCACTAACTTTTTCTCTCGGGTTAATTACACTTAACATCCCTAACCTTTCAAGTGATTTTAGATTATGTCCATAACCTTTAGTTTTACTTCTGAGCCTCCCAAACCTTTTAAAAGTGTTACACTTAATGTCCCTGTGACAGTTTCCGTCTATTTCTACCGTTAAATTGGGAGGCTATTATGGTAAGTTACAAAAAATTGAATATTTTAATGTTTAAAATTAAAAAAAAAAAGTTGCGGGAGGCACCTCCCTTTGGCTACCGGAAATGGCAGCAGGCCCCTTTTTCTGCTGTTTCCAGTAGGCCTCTTTTCTTTGCTGCCATTTCCGGCAGCCAAAGAGGATGTCTCCCCCCATTTTTTTTTTAATTTTAAACATTAAAATATTCAACTTTTTTTATTTTACCATAATAACCCCCAATTTAACGGTAGAAATAGACGGAAACCATTACAGGGACGTTAAGTGTAACACTTTTAAAAGATTGAGACGCCTAGAAGTAAAATTAAAGGTTGAGTACGTAATCTTTAATAACTTGAAAGGTTGGGGATATTAGGTGTAATTAACCCTTTTCTCTCTCTTCTATATTAATTTTTGGCGAACATATTTCACGTTTATATATTCAGTGCTCAATTAGTATTTTCCCACTAAAAAGCTCTTAATTTGAATGAGTTGAAATTGCATAAGGTCCCTGACCATAAGTCCCAACCTTTTATTATTAAGAAAATTTAAAATAGCATACTAAAATATTTTATTATTTTTGTTCTTTTAAATTCTTTCCCTTCTAAAGGATATGACAAATGCCTAAACTTTTAATCTATCAAACAAAGGTAAACTCTTTTTAACAACTAAGCGATTTTGTTCTTATAACAATAACATTAATGAAAGTTGATAAATTGAGAAGAAAAAAGCCAAAATATCTAACCCATTGTGAAAGAGCTCCATTCAATTATGCATCTCCAACAAGCAAATAGTTCAACTATTAGTTAGTTCCTCTAAATGCCCTAAAAAATGTTAAGTAAATTTTGAAACAGGAATCACAGATCTTTCCATTTTTGTACGATGGCATTCCTCTAGTGGACAGCAACATATCCACTCGATTGATGTTACATTGCAGAATGGAAATTTCTCCATTTCCAGTTGAAAAGATAACACATCTTCCTAGCACATTAATGATAGTCTTGCATGCCCCTCCCAGTTCCATATTAAGTCATAATTGTCAGATTTGATACAACCAGTTAAGAAGGGGTGGAATGGGATACTAATTAAAATTTTGGGAATGAAATCAACTTTAAATAAAGAAAAAAAAAGAATATATATATAAGATTGTGTAAAATTGAAAAGGTTGAAGAGCAAAATACCTAAACATCCATTGACAGATATGTTTAAACATCCGTTGACAGATAATTTATCCAAAAAGGAAAGTGTTTTAAATGGAAAGTTTTAAGGTTTAAGGTTTAAGAATTGGCTAGAATGAAAGTTCGTGGCGATCCTTCAACATGTTATTTTAATTCACCAAGGATCCATAAGTAAATTCAGTCTTGTAGTTCCCAAACTGATATTTTAAATTATAAAAGGATTATAGGAGAGGGGAATCGAGCTCAAGGTACGAGAACTATTTGTGTGTTTAGAGTTTAAACATTTGAGTCTTAGCTCTTGTGTGATTAGTCATGTACCAAGCTTCAAGAGTTTTAATAAAAACTCTAGAACTAAAATTAAGCCACCGTCAATGCTAAAGGACTAGAAAAGTTGATATCTAGCTGCCCATTACTGTGCAACTGCCTCTATGTTTCGTAGAAGAATATGAATCCTAATTAGCAATTCATGTTACTAGGCTAAAACTTGTTGAGTTGTACTGTGACGAGGCATCTATTCGTTTAAGAATTATTCGCTTCTTTCAAACGTAATGGTTGTTAGTTGGTTAAAGATGGCGTACCGCGTACATTGAAGGTGTAAAACTTGACCCATTTTTTTTTTCCCATAGCACTTTTGTTTGGAGCTTTTTCTGCCTCACCACGGGTCGCAAGGCAATTTTCAGGTAACGGTGACCCGAACCACCCCGGGAAAGGGTTTGAGAAAAAGTGTCGCGGATCTGTTGGTCAAGCAAAAGCCTGCCTCACCCCGAATCAAAAACCGTTCGGACCATCGCGCCTCCCAAAAATGGCTATCACAATCCCCACCTCAAAGTAGAATCGTAGTTTAAATTAGCATACTAAAATATTTTATCATTTCGGTTCCCTTAAATACTTTCCCCTTTGAAACTTGAATGGACAATGATAGATGTCTAAACTTTCTATTTAACAAACAACTAAGAGATTTTGTTCTTGAAATAATCTAAAATTGACGAAACTTGATAAATTGACCGGACAAAAGAGCCAAAATATCTAACCCATTAATGAAAGAACTCTATTCGAGTATGCTTCTCCATCGAGTATGGTTTGGCTATTATTATTAGATTTGGCACGTCAAGCACTTCGATTTTCAGATTTTTACAAGAAACATGCATCTTTTTATGAGGGAAAAAAAGGAAAATCCTAATTGTACAAAAGAAGGGACAAAAAAGGTGATAAAATAGACAAGTGTCATAAGTGATTAGTATTAATATAAAAGTGATGTGATGTGTTAAAAAACAATATTGTGCCACGTGTCAATTTTATTAAAATTTTTGTATGTATTGTTGTTCAAATAGCACAACTCGGGAAAAATTATATCTTATATCCCAATCCAAGGGAGCTGATTCCACCAAATGCCCTCGATAGTGTTAATTAAATTAATACTAGTTAAACCACCCTGCATTGCACGGTAAAAAAACTTATTCAAATATATTATTAGATAGTTAAACATAAGTATGTAATATTTACTCTCCTGTAGAAATTATAAAAATACAAGTATACATTAATTGAATCAAAAAGATCAATGGACTTAGTAATCGTAAAGTTCAAGATCGTTTAAAAAACAATATACGTTCTTACATATAATCCTCCATAGATATATACAATAAAGGAAAAAATATTTGTTACCTGCCTTATTTTCAAAAATTCTAATAAAACTAACAATTAAAAAAAAATGTAAAACGCATTAAAAACATTCAAATAACACTAAACTCACCAATAATTTCTTGAATATATTCTTGCATATAATCCTTTGTACATATATACAATAATGAAAAAATGGATTAGAGTTTGTTTTAACATTGACATTTCAGATTTTGTATGTTAATTGATTAGTGAAAAAGATTATCAAACAAAACAAATGGGCAAAATAGTTAAGGTTTAGTTATTAAACTCAATTGTTATAGGTTCAAGTCTTCTCTGAGTTCTTTTATAAAAATTTTTGTTAAAAAGAAAATGAGCAATTACCCTAAAATTTACCAAATAAAAAAAGCAAAAAAATCACGGTACAAAAGGTACCGAAACTTAAGTAGATTAAATAATATAGATAGAAGGTTGAAGTGAGGGTAAATTGGAAAATGCAAAAGAGATCTAGAACCAACTAGTTGGACTTGGATCTAGAGCTAGATTGTAACAAACAACTTAACTTTAGCAAGTATGAGATGTAAAATTTTGAAAATGGCAACAAATATGGATCTTATTCATACAAAATGAGTGATTCAGATAGAGATTTAGTTCCCAGAACAATTTAAAAACAATGAACGGATCAAAAGCAAGACACAACACAAAGAAAATATTTAACCCGACACAAAGAAACACAACAAAATACCATTTGCAATCAAGCGAGACCTCAAAGAACCAAATTAGTATTAATTGTGTTTATCTAGTACCTCTGTTTCTTAGAGTTGAAATTAACATAATAGTATGGGTAACATTACCTGATATTTATTACGGATCGAGCGGAGATCTATCACAGATGTGGCGCCACCAAGGACAACTAGACGAGATAAGTCTAGTTGACCATAGCGACACTAAAATCTTTTTGCAACCTTTAGTACTCGAGATGAGGGATTTCTAGTAAGAAATCGGGAAAAGAAGACAAAAGAACGCATTTATAATCCCCTATAGTTATTTTCTTAAACAATTTCCATTAATTAAGAATGCCTTAAGAAAATGCATATTAGAGTTGAATCGAAACCAAAGGAAGTCCATATATAATTATCTTTTCACTTCATAGTTTGCCACCTAGTTTCTTCTACATTTTCTTGAAATACTTTGAGCTTTTCGGCAAGTTTCTAGTTGGGTTAATTTTGCGAAAGTCCCTAGCCTTTGCACTTTCTATCGACTGAGTCCCCAATCTTTTTTCAATGATGTAGGTCTCCAACCTTTTATAAATTCACTCATAAGGTCTTTTTGCCCTTAGTTTTAAAATAAAAACAAAAACAAAATTCTACAAAATACTAAAAATAATAAAAATAAAAAGGAAAATAAATTTTCCAGCATACATAGCTAACTACTCATATCCCTAACTTGACCGAAAATAATAAATACTTGTACCATTGTCTTTCTTTCTTTATGTCTTTCTTTGAACACTTATTTTTTCCCGGTCACTTCTAACATCAACAGGAGGAAAAAGTAGCAAAATTGTGTGTTTCCTCTTTTACTATTAGAAATAATTATTGGAATTTGTCGTTTATGCTAAGTTGGAATGCGGATGGGTAGGTAGGTAGAGTGGAAAGATCTTAGTGTGGTTAGAAATGACAAAAAAAAATAATAATAATAAGGATTCCCTCCCCCTCTTAAGGAAAAGAAAAGAAAAGAAAGAAAAATAGTGCAAGTATTTGTCATTTACAATTCGGTTAGTGATAGGGGTAGAATGGGTAGCTAGGTAGGTAGGTGGGAAATTTTTATTTTTATTTTCCTTTTTATTTTTATTATTTTTTATAATTTTTTATTTTTATTTAAAAAGTAAGGGCAAAATGTCATGAAAGCCCTTATGAGTGAAGTTATGAAAGTTTGGGAACCTACAACATTGGAAAAAAAGGTTGGGGACCCAACTAATAGAAAATGTAAAGATTGGTGACTTTTTGTAGTGTTTCCCTTCTGATTCTTTTTCCTTTGAAATCATAAACTATGGATGCTTATTTGATGTATGTAAGAGTTTTCTAGTGAGAGTGATGATTTCATCACTTCCTAAAGCAAGTTCAAGTGCTCGAATTCCTTATGGATTTCTAGCTGAGAAACAACCTGCTGTTGCTAATAGTGTGATTCATCTTAATTTCTTACTCCCGTAAATTTGGGATTGATGATTCACAATTGGAGTATTATAAAAGACGCAAGGCATTAGTGTTGGATGCTGCAGGGACGATAGGAGTGGCACCAGGGTACCGGATCCTCAACACCATTTTAAACCACCAACATTGTCCAAGGTGGGGAGACTACAAGATTTGGAAAAAGTATTCATTTGTTGTTGACATAGTTTTTTAATAGAGTAGGGTTTATGCCTTGGAAGGATATAATGTAAGCAAAATTTTTAGAAGACTAGAATTTGTTTCTCCTATGAAGTCAATTGGAAAATTTTGAAGCCTTTTCAAGGATAGTGTGTGATGGTCTTGAGTGTTCTACTTGTAATAAAAATAGGCAATCAGATACAAGTCAAAATATGAGACATTTAGTATCAATGGGGGAGCCAGGACCCAAAAGTGGGGGGAGCCGGATCAAAAACTCAAAAAAAATCATATAAGCTCTAATTTTTCAAAATAGTAAGCAAACTCAACTTAAGTGTATTACAAAGTTTGCAACAACTCAAAATCTAGTACATTAGGCTAAAAAGTTAGTTAGACCTGACGATTTTTTACTTTAGCAAATTCATTAATAAGAAAGTCTATATCTATTGTGCTAACAAGTTCTCTTTCAATAAAAATTGTCAAACTATCAGCAAGAAAGTCATCATCCATCTTGTTGCGAATCGCAGTCTTCACATGTTTCATTGCCGAAAATGCTCTCTCAGTCGTTGCTGTAGAAACAGGTAATGTTAACACAAGGCGAATCAATCTTGTTATCATTTTGTAGTTCTCCGCATTTCTTGTTTCCACCAACTTTTCACACAAATTTGCAAGAGTAGACACTTGAAATTGAGGATTACGAACCACATGATCACGATAAAATGGCAATTCACTCATCAAAACATGCCTCTCATGCTACTCAAAATCGTCAGGATAAAACTCCACAGCAAGCTTATAGATATTATCTGCATTAAATGATTCAAAGGAATTTTTTGGATCCAACACCACACTCAGCTCAAGTAGTCTAACTGATGTCTCATTAAATTTCGAGTTCAGCTCTACCAATTGAAAATCTATGGATTTATTGAAAAATTCAAAGTGGTAATATGCTCAACACTCATGTGCTTTCTCCCACGACCCATGTTGTTGTTTATGTCAGGTATAGTGATTTCATGTTTTAAGCAAAAATCTTCTACTTCCTGAAGCAATTTCTCCCACCTTTCATCCCTCAACTCCTGAAGAAGAGTTTTTGTAGTGGAGACAAATCCAAGTGCAGATAGAATGTCAATGGAGTCCTTTTGAAATGCTTGACAAAAAAAAATCAGTGGTCCACATAACTGCCCTCATTAAGTGCAAGCCAAAGACAAAATTAAAACTCTGAATACTTATGCAAGCACCCTCAGCTTCATTTCAAGCTTTGGAATTTGGACCACTACAAGTGATATCCTCAAAAACCTTGCAAGTTGTAGCATACATATCTATCATACTCAGAATAGAGTCATAATGAGAATCCCAACGAGTTGAACCTGAACGGTGTAAAGATGACATCTGATTAGTTCCTCGTCCAGATTCACGGTCTCCCATTGCCAACATATTCTCAATTTCTATTCTATGGGCAACCTGTAACTCTGTGTTGCGCTTAGCAGAAGATTTGACAATGTTAATGACATTATCCTATATAGAGAAGAACTTCCAAATTGGATCACATTGCTTTGCTGAAGCAACCAATGTCAGTTGCAACCATTGCCTACACTCTTTCCCTACACACGCTCTTCCGATCAATCATTAAGAAACAATGCCTGCAATCCATTCCATTGCCCACTCATGTTACTAGCACCATCATATCCCTAGCCCCGTAATTTATGAACTTGAAGATTGTGCTGAGAAAGAACATTAGATATCTCGTGTTTAAGTGTTTTTGAAGAAGTCTCAGAAACACCCCTAATAGCAAAGAAACACTCGGTTAAAATACCCATAGCGTTCACAAACCTCAAGATAATGGCCATTTGCTCTCGATCTAATTCATCTTTTGTTTCATCAACAAGAAGAGAAAAGCAAGCATCTCCAATTTCTTCGCGTATCATAAGACGGACTCTGTTAGCCATAATTACCAAGATTTCTTTCTAGATGTCTGGAGAAGTATATTTGGCATTTTTGGGGGGTGTTACTCAGTACAACATTCCTGACATCTGCTCTCTACTTTGCAGTATAATTAATCATTTCAAGCACATTTCCACGATTCAAAGAATTTTCAAACTCATCATGGCCTCTAAAAGCACAACCTTGCAATGTTAGCCATTGAACAATCATGATTGTTGTCTTTAAGCGCAGTCGATTTTTTACAACTTCTTCTTTGCTCACTCTCTCAATCACTTTCTCAATATGTTGAGATGGTCTCATCAAAGAGTCAGCACATGCTATACACTTATTGTGAGAAGATGAAGATCATGAACCAATATGACCAAGAAATACACAATCCTTGCCCTGATGAACTCTCTTCCAATTATCAAATCTATTACTCACTAAAGCCGAGGTGGAAGAGTTATGTGTATTTTCTCCAAAAAGAAAGCACGGAAAGCAATAGGCCTTATGTGTACTAGAAGAATATTCTAACCAATTAAATTCATTAAACCAACCAGGCTGAAAATGACGAGTTTTATCTTTATATTTTCGGCCTTTATACGAATGAAGTTTCGGTTGGTAAGGCCCAGCCATCAAATATGACCGTTTGATTTCATCCCTTTTCTCAAGAGGCCAATCACATATTCTCCTCATTTTTCCTGGATCCCGTACCATTTCAAAAGATGAATTTGGAGTAGATTGTTGATTTTCATTCGGAGTAGATTGGTTTTCAATTGGAAAAGAAGATTGTTGATTTCCAACTAAAGGAGAAGATTCATGATTTTCAGTTGGGGGAGTATCTTGGTGGTTATTTAATTCCTCATTTTGTGTATTTCTTACGGGCCTGAAGAAAGAATGCATGGTAGTTTTGCCTTTCTTGCCAGGAGGTTGTTGTGTAGCCATAACTTCTATGAAATCAAAGTATTTAATAAAATCTATTAGAAAATGTACTTTGCCTTAGATAATTCACTTACTAGCAATGAAAACAATAATATCAAAAACCAACCAACAAGTCAAACAGTGCAATTATTCCCCAAAGAGGCAAATAGTGCAATTACTCTCTAAGGAATTGGCATAATCACAATTCACAAGACATGGAGACAACAATACATTACACATTCCGAAGAGACAAATAGTGCAATTACTCTCCATTCTCCAATCTCCAAAGAAATAAATTATAGACTTATAGTTCAATTAACTTAAAACTCTTCCAAGAAATTGACATAATCACAATTCACAAGACATTGAGACAACAATACATTATACATTCCACAATCCACATAGCCACTCCTAATTACCTAAACCATTAACATAAAAACATAGCCCAAATCTCAATGAATAATCATAAAACCGTCAAAATCCCAAGAGCCACATTAGCCAAGATTAATACTTTTCTTAATAACTTCATAGTTTTTATTTTATCATTTACTTTAACTACTTATAAGTTATAAAGTTAAATTTTAGCAAATAGCAAGTACTATAAAATCTAAATTAGGGCAAAATCTATTTAAGAATTAGGGCTAGAATGATAGTCTTCATTTACTAATTTAACTACTTATAAAGTTCAATTTTAACAAGTATCATAAAATCTAAATTAGGGCAAAATCCATTTAGAAATTAGGGCTAGAATAATACCTTATTGAAGCTAAAATCTAGATGAAAGTGATGAACCTACGCCCAACCAACCTCTAGTCCTCTCCTTCACCGGCGGTCAGCACAGCAGTAGTATGGCAGCTTGCCAACTTCTGCCTTCGGTTTGCTTCGCCCTCCCCCTTCAGCCCTTCTGCTTCTGATTCTGCTTGTCTGCTTCTTCCCGATTCCCTTATTTGCCTTATTGGGCTGGCCACTTTTCATCCTTTTTTTTTTTGCTGAAGCCCAAAACACGCCAGCCCAGTTGTCCCCCGAGCCCAATTTGCAATACACTTGGGCCAGCTATAAAAAAAAAAATTTAATAGTTACCAGCAGTTGGACCGAGACAGGCCTGGGCCGGGGCCCAGTAAAGCCCTCTGTCTCTGCCAGTGTTTAGTATGGAGTGTAGGATATATATATATATATATACACACACACACACACACACATACACACACACAGAGTCATTTGGCACAATTGAATTAATTGTCAGGCACAATTTATTGATTTTTCCCGCCTAAAATTCTATCTAGCACAATTGCTTATAATGCCCTATCAGACCGGTTATGACTTTTCATAAAAAAATTGTTACAAATGTAATAGTGAATGATTAAACTCATGACCTATATGTTAAGAAGTAGCTTCTATACCATTGTACCAACTTATTTTTTAGTTAACAATTTTCATTTATATATTACTATTCTCACGTGGTTTCAGTCAAAAATATTATTATCAACCACATATACTTGAATTGGCAATCGAGTTAACAATGACCTACCGGTTGAACCAGAAACTCATTAGCTCAATACATATATTGAAAACTATAGCTGAGTTCATGTTTACGCTACAACAATTCTATCAAAAGGAATTGCAATCAAAGATAATTTCCTAAATCAAAACCCCTGCAATGCCCACCCGATTGTCACTTTTCATAAAAATATTGTTACAAATCTAATGGTAAAATATTAAACTCATGACCTACATATCAAAAAGTAGCTTTTAAATCATTGTATCAACTCTTTTTTTATTAACAATTTTCATTTATGTATCATTATTCTCACATATTTTCACTCAAAAAAATATTATCATTAACCAAATATACTTAAATTGGAAACTGAGTTAGCAATGACCCATCGGTTGAACCAGAAACCCATTAATCCAGTCTAGTTATCATATATTATTATTAACCACATATATTTGAATTGGCAATTGAGTTAGCAATGACCTACACGTTGAACCATAAACTCATTAGTTAGTATAGTTATCTGGTCAATGACTGAGTCATCTATTGAAAACTATAGTTGGTTCATGTTTACGCTACAATGACTCTATTACGTACAAGGAATTGCAATTAAAGATAATTTCCTAAATCAAAACCCGTGCAACGCCCACCCGATTGTCACTTTTCATAAAAATATTGTTATAAACCTAATGGTACAAGATTAGATCTCATGACTTACATGTCAAGAAGTAACTTTCAAACCATTGTGCCAACTTTTTTTTTTAACAATTTTCATTTATATATCACTATTTTCACGTATTTTCACTCAAAAAAATTATCATTAACCACATATATTTGAATTGGCAATTGAGTTAGCAATAACCCATCGGTTGAACCAGAAATCCATTAATCCAGTACATTCACCGAGCCAATTAAAAGAGTTCAATTAAATACAATATTTCAATAGTTGGGGATTCAGTTTTTTGACATCAGTTGTAGTAACTTGAGTGATTTGTGTACAAGTTCTTGTGATATGTGGTGACTGTAACATAAACTTTTAAAGAATCAATTTGTCTGTAAAAATAGATTGATTGGTGGGAGACAATAAGATCCTACACAGTCATATGTTCTATAAACTATTTCCATTTTTTATTATTTGAAATAGTAAAAATAATAGTTATTTTTTAAAACGTACTTTTTATATAACTCTTGATAACCATTATATTTCTATTATTGTGTTCCACTATTGATTTAAAATGATGAATATTTGGTTATTTTGCTATAGGTTCAAAAGATATGTGTACATATTTCTTTACTAGTTAGATTGCTAAAGATTATATATACTATAACATTTCCATTATGTGGCATTTCTTAATCGTCTAGAATTTCAATTATCTAACCTTAAATTATAGGACATTGATACATTTCGTACTACCACTTTGAAATTCAACTAATAATTCATTGATCTTAATATATGTTGCATATAGTGATTAGTCAAATTCTGTAATGGAGACCCACAATATTAGATTTCATTAAACAACAAATTTTAATCTCAATTTTTTTCTTCAGTGCACACATTACCAATGAAATATCTTTTAATTGCTTATCCTAATTATATATGTGAAATACCTATATGTGCTCATTATTCGAATAAAGTCTCATGAATACAATATACAGTCTTAATTTTCTTTAATATATGTAATGTGAGTTTCAATATATGAGTTGACACGTGTTTTTAGAAATAATTAAAATACAAAATAGGGAATTCATTACATAATGCTAGCATGTCGTGTATTTTAGTTTCTTTTTTACATCTGCCATAATAAATACAATTACGCTACATTTACTCTAGAACTCTAGCCGTGCAAATTTAGTGTAATGTTTAAACTTTAGCTTCTAGCTTATTAACAGTCCATATGGTTTTAAGTTCTCAAAAGCAATTCTCACTCAAACTCATTTGAAACATTCTCCCATTTTTTATTAGTCTCATCATTTATACACCATGATATCAAACTATTTGCAATTATACCTCACTAGCTAATTTACCTGTGCGTTGTATAGGAAACACATATACAACTCTAAAACAAACGAAAGCAAACAATTAATTAAATGATGAAAAATAAAAATGATATATATTCATCAACCACATCATTCAAACTAAAAATTAACTAAAAGGAAAAAAATGTGCAACTGGTTCTAAAATTGATATTCTATATTAATTGATCAGTTGCTGGCAAATATATATGTGCAATATATATATATATATAGCTGCTTGTATACTTACTCGATTAGGCGATCTTAAGGTTGATTTGATTATTCGAATATAAAATGAAAGAAATAATTACGAATTTGATTGTTGTACTTACCAAGTTAAATGCAAGGAAATAGATAATTAAGAATTTGATTGATATACTTACTTGGTTAATCGAAATCTAAAGCATCTTCAAAGGCCAAAAGTTCTGCCTCAACAACTGGGAGATGATTAAAAATTACTATGCAAAATTAAAAGATGTAATAAAAAATTCTGAAAATTTGAAAAAAAAATTAAGGCAAGCAGATAAATAGATTATTAAAAATTACTATGAAAAATTAAAAATTAACTCACCACTTAGTTACTATTATCCGATTATTATTAGAGTGAACGAAAATAAAAAAAGAAAAATAAATGAGACATCAGCGACATCAGTATGACATCAAATTCCTAATTTCCTTACGATGCTAGTTTTAGGCGGGAAAAAATTAACTCATTACTTAGTTAGTATTATAAATATATAAATTATTATTAGAGTGAACGAAAATAAAAAAAAAAAGAAAAATAAATGAGACATCAGCGACATCACTATGACATCAGATTCCTAATTCCCTTAAGATGCCAATTTTAGGTGGGAAAAAATTAACCCACCACTTAATTAGTATTATATATACATAGATTATTATTATGGTGAATGAAAATTAAAACAGAAAAATAAATAAGATATCAACAATATCGGCATAACATCGGATTCCTAATTCTTTTAAGATGCTGGTTTTAGGCGGGAAAAAATTAATACACCACTTAGTTAGTATTATAAATATATAGATTATTATTAGGGTGAACGAAAATAAAAATAGAAAAATAAATGAGACATCAGATTCCTAATTTCCCTACGATGCCAGTTTTAGAGGGGGAAAAATTAATACACTACTTAGTTAGTATTATAAATATATAGATTTGCATTGTTTTTATACCATTACTAATTTTATTTTAATTAATCATTTTATTTTATTTTATCATTTTATTATTTTAATAAATCATTTTAATTAATTTTAATATTGATTTATTTCTTTACACCCTAGATTATATATATAGGTGTGCGTATATAAATAGATATATATATATAACCCTAGATGTAACTTAAACACCATAACCCCTCTCCATCCTGGCGCCACCACACGCCTTACCACCCGCCGCTCCCACCACTGCAACCTGCCGCCGCCTAGCACCATAACACCCTAACACAGCACTACTGCCACTACTATTGGCGGTAGCAGCCGCCCTTGCGCACCCTACCACCACAACCTACTGCCACTGCTACTGCCGCCGCGCTCCCTACTACCACCTGCTGCTCCCACCACCACAACCTGCTGTCACCGCCTAGCACCATAACACTCCACCACCGCGCTACTGCCACGACTATTGGTGGCAGTCGCTGCTATTTCGCAACAACTATTGCGAACAGCATCAACGGAAAATCTTCACACTTGGTGGAATCTTCAAAGCAACAGCAGCGGAACGTTTCTGGCGGCTGAATCTACATCTTAATTTTTCCTTTTTCTTTTTTTTTTTTTTTTTTTTTGCATTTTCACACTTGGCAGCTGAAACCCTAGTTCGTTATTTTATCTTTTCCTTTTTTATCATTTTGTTACTATTTATCGGGGTTGTTAACGTCTTCATGTTGATTTTTTTGTTTATTTTCCAATGTTACGATTTATCGGGGTTGTTACCATCTACCAGTTGATTCTTTTTTGTTTATTTGCCTATGTTACCATTCTCGTTTTGTTATTTTCCTATGTTTTATCTTTTGTTACCATTTTTTATTTTGTTATCATTTCCTATCGTTTTGTTATCATTTTGTTATTTTGTTACCAGTTGAATTTTTTTTTGTTTATTTCGTTATTTTCTTATGTTTTTTGAATGGTAACATTGTTACTGTGTTTGTGGCGTGGTAGCATTGACAGTTGATGGCAGTCTCAAGTTGAAAGGGTTGTTGGCGGTACATAAAGATAAGACTATTTTTTTAGTGAAAAATTTTAATTTTTAAATAATTATTATTTATTTTTTTGAAAAAATATTATTATTATAATTTATAAAAAAATAATTAATAAAAAATTGAATTTTAATTAAAAGTGGTTTAGGGTAGTTTTGAAATAAAAAATAGTATTTTTGCAATTACTTTCAATTTAGGTGAATTTTTAAAATACTATTATAAAGGGTGGTTTTTATGCAAAGAACCCAATTCATTTTCAACTCCAAATTCACTCATTAAAATAATCTTGCATATAGATTCATAACTTTTCCTCACTTTTCAACTATACATTCTCTCAAAAATTATTTTTCACGAAATCAATTCCCAAAATGATCAACATCAAGCCATAACTCTCTACTTCATTAAGTGATATTAGTGATTTATTTCACTAAAAATTATCTTGTATCTTCTGAAAATGTTCTTTTAATTTTCTTCCATTTTCACTCTGGTATGAGGATACATTTATATGTTTAACACTAAAATGATTGTAGACATTTGACTTGTAAGAGTAAGTTCATTAAAAATGATCTCCTATCACGTATGCATCAGACGGGATAATTCCGTCAGACGTATATAGTAGATCGAGATTATAAATGTTACGTCATTCAATGGACTTCAAGTATTTACCATGGTGGTCTGGCTATAGAAACCAGCCTTGGTTCCTTATAGAGCCTGGTCTTTAATCACAGACTGACACCTCACCTGATACACACCATATGACAGCATCTCATTGGAAACTGGGCTCTGTAAGGAACCCGACCCTAGTTCCGTAGAAATTTCCTTTACTATAGTGGTTTTATATGGATAAAAAAGGGGAAAAACCACAACTTTATTAAAGACCAAAAGTGTCATTTGTGGGAGAATATTGTTCATCTAATAATAGATCAACGCATTCGGTTTTTACTCGATGGTAAAATCATCTAAAATGTTAATAAGAACATTAGATAAACTAATATCTTTAATTCTATAGATGCCTCAAATCCATATGAATTTCGTCTCTCTAGAGTAACTGATCTCATAACGTTTATAGATTTATTGAGAAATTCCATTTGATAGAAACATGGTTTGGGATATATATTATGCTAAGATATAGGTTGAGCCATTAAGTGGTTTTAATTGCATTGCTTAAGCTATAGTGAAAAAGTTCAATAAATTCGTAAATTCGCTAATGGGTATAATTGAAATTTTTATTTTACCATGAGGCAATTTATTTTGCCCCAATGCTGAGATGTCATGGCATGAATATATACCACCATTATGCAATGATATAAGGTACCCATTTAATGCTGATAAGTTTTTAGGGCACAAAAATCTAAAAAAAGGTTTATTTTGTAGTTGACCAACAAAAACAACAATAATAATACACATTGAAAGTTTATACAGCCTACTGTTGTGTTTTTTATATGCCATGTTATGTTATTGGTTCAAATCCTTACTACTATTATCATTTTTATCTTTATTTTGAGGAATTTGTGCATGGTCTCCACACTTCCTTTCAACTTTTTTTTAAACTTTCTTTCAACTTATTTGTCTAATTCTTTACATTTTTAAGAATTAATTTTATTGAGAAGAAAACTTTTTTACTTTGCGTTTTAATTGATTCGGTAATGTTAGAGATTGTTCAACACAATATTTCAGTTATATACAATATCTTTAAAAATTATAAAAGTCTAAAATAGTTATATGAAGTCATAAAAAGTCTTTAATAAATGTTTATAGAAGCTTATAGAATTTTTTCAAAAATATCAATAAATCCACGAAAGTCACTTAATATTTTGTCATCCACTTTTTCCCATACAACTTGATAATTTTGATTGTAAATTTGATCGTGAGGATTTCAACGTATCGATAGTATCAAACAATTGTTTTCCCCCAAATAGTGGGTAAGTTGGTCGTGCTTTTTTGAATATCAAAAGAGGAATGTCGAGAAGGGAAATTGAACTTTAGATCTAAGGTATGGAAAACCCACTTAAATGCCACTATACAACTTGGGTCTTGGCAAACTGGTCGTGCTATATGTGCCTTCATAGAATGTAAAATATGTTTGTTGATCTAATCTATCGAATTGAAAGTCCTGCAAAATATCTTCCAAAAAATGATAGTTTACTAGATCTTCATTTTCTTTATCACGGGTAGTTTGCTGGATCTTCATTTTCTTAATCACGGTTTTGTTGGCTCCTCACTAGAAAATAGATCTTGAGAACGCCATTGTGTTCCACATTCATCTCGTCAGTCAGGACTTCAAAAAGTTGTAACAACCCGTCAAGCCCAGCATCATCTGAAAGACCCGCAATTTTATTGGATGTAGTCCATAAAAAAGATCTTAGTATGGTGAATCAGCAAGATTTCCATATAGGAGAAATGATCCATCAATTAGAGGCAATCCAATTGTATTATCTTCTCCTCCAAGGCCACCGACGACATTTTCATCTTTGCTTTGCTGTTGGAAGGGTGGTGACAATGTTGCAATATTGTCATCCTTGTTTGGTTCCTTATCTTCCTCTGAAGTAGGACATACATCATCAATTTTAAATGATAGTCAAAGTAAACCAATCGAATTCTCCATAGACGGAAAAACTTTATTTTCAGCTGATAACTCCTCGATTCTTTCATCAAGCTCGTCATCCAATCATAAATCTCTCATGGATGCTTGTAGAAAGCTTTGAAACAATGATGCCAATCGGGAAGTAAATTGTCAAACCCCTCAATAAATCCATGGGTTATTGTTTTTTTTAACCCATATGCCTGAAGCGCTTTAAATACAAATTACGACTCTTGTCAAAATCGAGGGGCGAGACTTGTCAATCAATTTTCTTTTGTTCATTAGATGTGGTGGTGTTGTTGACATCTTCAAGTCATTTAAAGTTGTAGTATTTATAACGAGACAATGTCGAAGAAAATTTGTTTACATTCTTAAGATCAATTAATTCTATATCATGTGAATCATTCCTTATGTTTAGTTTATATGAAAGAACAAGACATATGCTAAATAAAAGCCACTTTATATATTATATAACCGAACACAAACTTGGGAGGCCTCTATATGTGAAAATGGGACTCCCAATCTTGCTGCAAAAGCTTTCATTACATTGCTACCATACAAGTCAAGTTTTATTTAGTTATTTAAGTTTCCATACATATACTTGGCTTACTCCTATCACTAACTCTTATTCTATTAAACAATAAATATAGGCCTATCCCTTGTAATATTATCATAGTGCAAAAGATTGAGGGAGTAGGCATACAATATATCAAACTCGTACGAGGTTCCCAAATACATTACAAACATTGGCTCATCTTGGTAGTAAGCCCAAATGTCTGTCTCGATTACATGCATTATTCGACTTGCATCGTGGGACAACCTCCACTCCTCGGCCTTCCTTTTAAGGATCCCTCGGTGGATCATCTATAAAAGGTTAATCACATACAAAGTGAGTATAAAATACCCAGTGAGTAATACATTATTTTAGTTCACCAAAGGGTTATAAAAATCATTGCATATTACAATCTTAAGAACATTAAGATGCACAAACCTTTTGAATGCATTATAGGGCCTAAATACTAGAAGTTCCTACTACTCATGAAGCCTCATTGCCTTTCAAATGCCAATATGGTAGTGGCAACACAATAGGTTCATAACAATTTCTGGTTAGATTTTACCGGATTTCCATTCTTTCATTAATCCATAGCAATGAGCATGAATCAAATCAAAACAAACAATACAAAATGGGTAGAGG